>JACWRQ010000269.1:0-33128 GCA_014849955.1 Cryphonectria carpinicola | reverse complement strand
TGCTGTAGATGGTATATTTTAAAACTGTTCCTGCCAACAGTGTCTATACTTCAACCCATTTTTACCTGGGGGAATCTCTTTGCAAGCTGTCAGCACATGCATTCTCCCCCCCCCCCCCCCCCCCCCCCCCGACATATGCCCCTCCATCTACCCGCCCCAAGAAACTACATCATACTCTAGAGATACTCTGAGTTACGACAACTTGGACGACGCCACCCCTCCCCGATAACATTAACGGCTTCCGGAGAACGAATCGAACAGTGCCCACTTTACCATAGCAGCCCGAGCGATCCGATCGAGATCGCACGATGGCCCCAGACCAGCCGCAAGACCCAATTGCCAGAGGATGCATCCTCTCCTTCTCAGACACCGACCTTGAACCTGTGCCAGAGGAGAACAGGCAGGTTATCGAAGCTCTCGAGTCTATCGGGGTTCCGGTCGGGACCATTGATCTCGGCTCGGAAGATTCTGAAGGCGATTTGGAGGAATGTTTGAAGGGTGTGGAACGTTGGATCATCTACATAAGTGCACATGGCAAGGAGTCAAGATCCCATGAGCTGGTCTTTGCGAGGTAGGAGCTTGATCGCGACCTTATCCCCCTCCCCTCTATCAAGGACTACCAGTTGACAGCCTTCAAGCCGTAGAAAGAGCGGCAACCAAAAACCATGGTCCGCGGTTCGAAGCATCATCGAGGAAGCGGAATGTCACGTCCTCGTCATCGTCAACTGCTGCTACTCCGGGTTGGCAGAGTTTTCGGAGGAGTATGACACGGACTACGCCAAGGAGTTGATTACCGCCACGGGCTGGAACGAGAAGGGATACAGCAATCTGGTTCCGGCCCTGTGCAGGGCTCTCGGCGAATGGGATAAGCGGTCCGAGACACGAACAGCCCGGAGCCTTCTTAAGCACCTGGTGGCAGCAGCTAAGAGTTCGCGGCGCAAGGCGGTTGACAAGAAAGTCCAGAGCATCCAAGCTCTTCGAGAGAAGAAAATAGAGACGGCTTCAGAGATCAAAACTTCTGAGAGACGCAAAAATTTCTTGGAAGGCGAAATCATTGAACTTCAACAGCAGCTTCAAGGCGAGCTTAACCGCATACAGATGCTGGAAGAGCAGTTACAATCTGTCAACCTCAACATACAGGACGCAGAAACGAGGCTCACCCGAATAAAAGGGACACACCCGCAGCCTCACCATATGAAAGGGCGATCGACAGCAAGCAGCTGGAAGCTTCGGAAGGAAAGAAATGACAACATAGCCGGAAATAATCCAGGTCCGGAGAGGGAGAGAAGGGTTCATGATGCAGTTGGAGCTGGTGCAGGTCCGAAGAAGAGGAGAGGCAATGCCATGAGGCGGAGGAAAAATAGCAAAAATGGTTGACATGTTGCGCGGCGGTGCGAATATGTAGGAGCAGAGGAAGGCAGAAGAGTCATGGATCGTCGACATGACTGACCGAAGTTTTGGACACGAGAAATTCGAAGGAATGCAGAGTTTGATAAATACAACAATGTCTATTCCAATACTCGACTTTGGCTGTGCAAAAGTTGCATGTTGAAGAAGGGACATTCTCCAGTTCAATGGGCGAAATGATCAGCTGTGAAGGCGCTGACGTCAACGTGTCGCCGTTCCTTCCGAGAAATGGTGTTTTCCCAGCGAACCCCCCTTTTTCAGTACATACTTTAGTATTGAGGTTAATCTTATCAACCATTCCTTCGAAAGCTTACACATGAGTCTCCCTTGAAATATCACAAGAGGATTCCGGATTCCACAGCAGATGGCTGAAAAGGGAAGGCGTCGCAAGGACAAGTGTCGCTCGACAGGGATTGATCAGGGACTAAGACACCTCACCTCCAAGGAGACGACAAAATCATCCTACTAACAAACTCCTCCTGGCTACTTAGAGCTCATCTCAGCTCGTGCCGACTCAGCAACCCGAAACACGAAAGCATGTGAGCCCAGGACGAGGATCAAAGGAACCGAGGTGGTTGGAAGAAAATATCGCATTTTCGGAAGATTGCATGTTGCAGGTTTATCATCGTCTCTAAATCTTTTTCTTTCCTTCTTTTGTTTCTTCTCTTCCTTCTCTTTCCTTGTTCCTCCGCTCTCTGCGTTTTCTTCCAGCAACACCTTCGCAGAGATGGAGGAATACGATGTGATCATCATCGGTGCCGGCGCATCAGGCATCAATGCCGCCTACAAAGTCCAGACAGAGATGCCAGGCGCCCGCTTTACCGTGCTCGAGGCCCGAGACACAATCGGCGGGACGTGGAACTTCTTCAAATACCCAGGCCTCCGTTCAGACTCGTACCTCACAGGCTTCGGCTTCAGATGGCGGCCCTGGAGCGAGGAGAAGGAGATTGCAGATGGCCCGATGATCCAGAAATACCTCGAGGACTCGGTCGCTTGGGCCGGTATCGATGAGCATATCGAGTTCCAGCACAGGGTGACCGGGGCTCACTGGTCGACGTCCGAGAGCAAGTGGAGCGTCCAGGTTGATGTGGACGGCGGCAGGTCCAAGAAGACGCTCAAGTCGACGATTATATTCACATGCAGCGGCTACTACGACTACCACACGCCTCTTCAGGCGGCCATCCCGGGCATCTCGAGCTTCCAGGGCGAGGTGGTGCACCCCCAGTTCTGGCCCGAGGACCTCGACTACGCCAACAAGCGCGTTGTCATCATCGGCTCTGGGGCCACCACCATCACCATCTTGCCCGTCCTGGCCAGGACGGCCGCCCACGTCACGATGCTTCAGAGGAGCCCCGGCTACGTCATGCCGCTGCCATCCGCCCCGGGCCACATCTATGCCCTGCGCAGGTGGCTTCCCAAACGGCTTGCTGACAACATCAACTTTTGGAAGGACGTCCTCATCCAGTCGCTCATTAGGTTCCTCTGCTTTACCTTCCCCAGCTTTGCCCGCAGGTTATTTATCCGGAGTATGGCGAAACAGCTCGAGGGCTCAGATATCCCGGTCGACCCTCATTTCACGCCCCGGTATAACCCCTGGGACCAACGGCTCTGCGTCTGTCCGGATGGTGACTTTTACGATGCGCTCAGGCAGCCGAATACCGACGTCGTGACGGATCACATAGAGACGGTCACAGCATCTGGGATCGTGACCAAATCGGGGAAAACCATTGATGCCGATATCATCGTTACCGCTACTGGTCTTCGGATCCTCATTTTGGGTGGCGTGGATGTCACTGTGGACGGACAAAAGGTCAATATCGCAGAGAGGTTTGCTTGGCGTAATTTCATGCTCGAGGGTGTTCCGAATAGTATGGCGTCCCCTCTTTTCTTCCAACCCCCATCTCCTGGCCCACGAGTGCTCGTGTCTACTGACGAAATTTCTGTGCAGTGGCCATGGTGATCGGGTATACAAATATGTCCTGGACGCTCGGCAGTGACTCATGTCTACGGCTCATGATGCGTGTCATCAAACGCATGAAGAGTATCGGTGCCACGGCAGTGAAGCCCGTAGTAGAGGACAGAGAGTCACTGATCGCTGAGCCGGTCATAAGCATGAAGTCCACGTATTTTCTGATGGCACACGATAGGCTGCCCAGAAAGGCCGGTGTCGACCCGTGGGATGAGAGGAGAAGCTACATACCGGAGTCTTTGCTGGCATGGTTTGGGTCCATCAAGACTCTGACGAAGGGGTTGGAGTTCAGGGTGCCCGGACAGGGCGAGAATGGTCGGGCGGTACAGACGATGTCAAATGGACTTGTAAATGGTAAAGTGAATGGGAAAGCGGACTGATGTTGCTGGGTTTGCATGGCGGTGTGCTTTTATATCGTGGGTAGCAGAACCTGCTGCAACTTTTGGTCTTGTCCTACACCATGCAAATTTAGACGTCGTAGATTTAGGCCTTTCGCAGTAGGTCTCTTATATGAAAGACCTACTACTATGTTACCAATTTATTCAATATGTGGCCATGATGATATGCTATTGACTTGAATCCACAATGCAACAACGTGCAGTCTGTCCTTTTAATAACGTCAGACTTCCAGTATTCCTTGCACACAAACTTGACAAGCATAGGTCTCAACCTCATAGACCCAAGCATTACACCTCCTCTTTCACCATCACCGTCCCCACTTCCCTATCTTCCCCAGTATTCCCCCGGCCCCGCCCCCTCTTCTCCTCATCTTCATCCACCTGCAACCCCGTCTCCCTCTTCCCTTCCCGCTGTCTCTGCTCCGCCACCTTCCTAGCCAACTCCTCTTTCCCCTTCCTCAGCTCAATACAGAACCTCGACCCCGCCCGCAGCCTCTCTCCCTTCCAGATGAACGCAAAAGGGATGACGCACATCAGACAGCTTAATCCGCCCAGGAGGCTGCAGGCGCCGTTGATGCCGAGGCGGTTGAACATGGGCGCCGAGGCGAAGGGCAGGACTGTTGCTAGGAGGGACCGGGAGCAGGACGCGGCTGCGCTGGCGGAGGCGGCGTAGATTTCGTAGGCGTCGGTTAGGTAGTTGAGCTGTAGAGAAGGTTCACTGAGAGTTAGCACGAAGACCTTGATTGGGAGGATTTGAGAAAGGCCTGCGAGGAAAAAAACAAAAAGGAAAAAGAGAGGGGAAAAAAAGGAAGGAAAAAAAAAAGGAAAAAAAGGAAGGAAAAAAAAAACACCAAGTAGACCAGGACTAGGAGAAGGGGAAAAGGTGTCGACGGACCAAAGCCATAAAAATCAGCTGAAACCCCATCCCAAAGGGTATCCCGCTCAACATCGGCACAAAGAATGGCACCCCTTCCCTCGCCGTCCACCCCAGCCAGAACAGCGAGATCACAAACAGCGGACCCCCGAGACAAGCCAGCGGCAGCCGCCTGTACTCCTCGCGCCGTGTCCACGGTCTGTCCTCGGCCAGCGCCCGTCTGAGGTAGGCGTCCCACCCGAAGAAGACCGGCAGCGCACACAGGGCCCCAGCGCCAATGGCTAGGAAACATAGGCCCTCGGCGCCGGCGGAGAGGCCGTACAGGTCCTCGTAGATGATGGGAAACGCCTGGAAGGTCATGTAGAAGATGGCATAGCATAGCGCCAGGTAGACGCAGGTCGCTGACACGATGAGCTCGGTGAAGAGCATGCGGATCGGGCGCGTGAGGACCCGCGCTGCGAGCTGCCGGAGGTCGAGCTGCTCGACCTCGTGCGGGGCGATGACAGCGGAGGTGGGGTCCTGGCGGCGGAGCTTCTGGGCGCGGCGGACAAGAATAATGGGGCCGGATGTCTCAGGCAGGAGGAAGATGAGAGGAAGCAGGGATGCTCCCGCGTAGATCAGGCCGATCCAGAAGGTCCACCGCCAGCCGATGCTCGGGGAGCAGTAACCTGAAATGATTGGTGCGAGGAGAGGGCCGAAGACGGTCGTCTTGAGATGCTTGTGGTCAATACGAGCTCTGGGATTTCGGGAAAAAGCGAAGAAGAGGGGGCAGGGGTGTGGTCTGGGTGGAAGGATGGGAGGAGTGGGGTGGTGGTTCTCACCGCCATGAAAACGGCCATGGCTCTTCCTCTGGCCTGAGGCTCATCATAGATGTCTGCCAAGATTCCAGTGACGACGGCAATCGGAGCACTGGCAAAGGCGCCTACGAAGAGGCGGAAGACGAGGAAAGCAGGCCAGTTTGGTGCGAGAGCACAGGCCAGAGTCCAGATACTGAAGACGACAAATGTTGCTATCGTGAACCATTTCCGACCAAACTGTTCACTCAGAGGTGCCCACATAATTGGGCCTGGATGGGCAATGTTAGATGGAGAACGACAGTCAGACTCACCATGGAGCAAGAGGCTTACCAAAGACGTATCCTGTCGCCAGTACTGTTCATTAATACAAGGACATAACTGGAAAACCCTCGGGAGAAAGACTGACCGACGAGAAACATGGAGATGGGCAGAACCTGCTGCAACGTCGAATCGACGTGCCACTCCTCCATCATGTAGGGAATAGCATTGCTAGGCAGGGAACTGGCCATGGTGCTGTTCACAACTGTGGCCATCGTCGTGACCACGATCGATGCTTTCTTCCTCTAATTTTCCAGACGTCAGCCTCTTGTTCCCACAAGACAGCTGCGAGCATCACCCACGTCGGTCCAATTGTACGGATTCTCTGGATCGTTCGGCTCAAATGCGACGAACTTCCTGACCTCCTCTGAGGATGTTATGCCGTGGCAGTCGTCGGCGACATCTTTGTCTCGGGCTTCTTCGCGGTAACGAGACCTCGCGTCTTGCTCGTCGATTTGGCTGATCTGGCTTATGATACGCTGGAGACGACCTCCACCTTTCCCTTGCCGTCAGTTGAGTCTGGACTACCAAATGCAGAACCGTCCGGCACAAGATGTACTCACGGCTGTGCTGGGGCTTGACGTCGGCCCCAGGCCTTCTCATCTCGTCCATCTCAGACATTGGCAGAGCCCGTGGTGAGCTGAGGAGCCGGGAATAGAACAAAAAGGTGTCGTATAGGTACAATGGCAAACTTAACGAGGAACAACTATGTCTAGATACAAACCAAAAGAGAAACACATTTCGAGGGGAAGAGTTTCTTGGCAATTTGAACGACAGGAACTATGCATGAGAGGATAGGAGGAATATGCTGTATCCCCACACGAGCCGTCTGCAGTGGCAGGGCCACTTTAAAGTTGGGACTTGCTGTGATCCGTATATCGGGGGCCCGCTTACATATCCAGGCATGTTGAAGGGGGGTGGGCTCGCGAGAACCCACGGTCTGAATGGCTGGCAAGACTGAAGGCCGGGCACAAGAAAACAAGAGATGGTTATTGCCGTGAACAAGGGAGGAAACCGAGTAGGCTTGATTGGGCAAGAGGGATAACCAGAGCCACTGACGCCCTAGCTTGTCATTAGCTGCATAGACCCCGTCAATGTCAGCGCACGATTGAGCACCGAGAGAAGAAGCGGTCCAAAGAGAGCCGCCTGGGTCTCATGGGATGACGTCCAATCCCTTGCGGAGAACGACCAGAACGTGGGAGGGCAGACAGGAGCTACCGGCCAGAGCGAGTGTCACCCCGCGTCGAGTGTCATGCGTGCCGTGGTCGAGACGAGGATGGGAGGGTTGCGCCGCATGCTAGCCCCCACCGCCGGACCGCGATATCGGCTCCCGGGGTCCATGATCGCAGCTCAAAGCCTCAGGGCGTGCCGGTTCAGGTCACACCCCGCAGTTTCGTGGTTGTTTAAAGAAAAAAGAAAGAAAAAAAAAACACAGTTATGCAGCTCGACAGCTAAGCAAAGCGCATGTCACTCCATCATTACGCCCTTTTCGATGTCCTTGGAAGTCTTGGCGCTCCGGCTAGCGGCGGCAGTTGTCTCCTGACACCCAAGGGGAGTTGGTTCCTCAAACGTCCCAGAATGAGTGTGTACAGAGGTGCTTCAGTCTAGGTCTCCAGGTTGATGCTCCGTCCAAAGCGGGCATACAGCTCGACCTTCAACTGTGACATTTCCTCTCGCGCCGTGTTCAGCTTGTCCTCGATCTCTGATATGTCCTCCTCAATCTTGGCCGACCCCGTGCCGAGCATTTCCTGAGCCTGGGCCACCGTGACGTGGAAGAACGAGTCGCCGATCTTGTATCTGTCGCGATAAGATCCAGGTTAGCGGTGCGTTCCTGTGTTGAGAGGTCCACAATGCTATGCTTGGTGTACTGACGGTATTGTGTCGTCCTCGTCTGCCAGCTCCAGCTCCATTGTGATGTCGTCGAGCTCCTCCTTCTCCTTCTGTAGAACCCGTCAGCCCTTTGATTCATCCAGAAAAGGCGCGGGTTGTCCGGGTGTTATTGCACTGGGGCGTCGTACATTCTTGAGCTTGAGCGCCTCCTCGTGCTTTAGTTCTCGTTGGTGTAGCCGGCTGAACTTGTTGATCTTGTCCTGGTCTTCCCTCCTGACCTCGACTTCGTCGCCGACGGTCTGCTCGTCCTCCTTCGTCAACTGCGCACACTGCTGTTAGCGAGAATCCGCCGTTTTCTTTGGGGATTGCTCGACAGAGACCCACCATACGCCTCTGCATCTTGTCTGTCGTTGGGCTGGGATCGTAAGGGATGCCGTTAAGGTTGAGGCTCAAAGTTGACGGGACAAGCCTTGGTCCCGGATCTTGGAGCTTCCTGAAAGACTGCGGGGACGGTGTGAAGACACAGTGTCTTACAGTCTCGGGGGACGGCCCACCATGACGTTTGTTCCAGGGCTGTCTAGCGCGCCCAGCACCAGCCTAGCTCGCTGATCCCATAGCAATTAAGGTACCAATAGCACTAATGGGGCCAGCTAGGTACAGGGGCGACGCCAGCAGCAGCAGCAGCAGCAGCAGCACCTCCTCCTCCTCAAAATTTCTAATTCTTTTCCCCGATTGGACGACAACCGCTGTCCGTCACTTGCACTCAAATGTCAACAAACCGAACTCTAGAGCTGAACACGCTTGGCCTCCTCACATCTCCGCATCAATCACCGTCTTCCACATATCATCCGACGAAGATGGCGCCAGGACAGAAGCTCTATCCGAGGGGTACCGTCAAGAAGATCATCAAAGCACACTCGGGCCGCAGCCTTAGCAAGAACGTCGATATCCTGGTAGGTCAGCCACCTTCGCCTGAGACGCGTCAACGTGACACACAGGTTGCTGACCTCGATTTTTCGTCGCAGATGTTCCTCGACTATGCCTTGTTTATGCAGACGTAAAAACCCCTCTCAGCCAGACTGAACTTTTACATATATCAATACTGACAGTTGCTCTTCAAGACTGATCAAGGAGGCGGCGATCGAGTCAAAGCAAGGAGGTGAGAGAGGGATCACAGCAAGAAGCGTCAGGAAGGCCACTGGGGTAAGTAACACATAGATGTCAAGCTCATGCGACATAGCGCTGATCCTTACTCATAACTAGGATGCACTCGCCAAATTCAAGGGATGAGGTAGAGTTACTGGCAAAACCAATGAGCAGGAAACCCACGAATGAGAGAGCAAACGAGAAACAGGTGGCACGTGCCAGCCGGAGTTGGGCAGCCATGATGCAACATTAATATGCCATCCTTCATGGCGCCCTAAAAAAAAACCCCTATCAATATGATACCCGAACATGTCAAAATCAATCATACTATCTTCCAGCAGGTGTAGTAATATTCACGGTACTTGGGGACGATTGAGCATTACCCAGCAGGCTCTACGGATCAAGATTGTGATGGAATAGAAGAAGCAACTTGCTCCGTTTGTACTGTATGTACTAAGCGACGTGTGGCCTGGCCGGCCTGGGTGGATAAGGAGGAGGGGCCTGAGGGGCTAGGCAGGTGCTGCCGGTGCTTATGGAGGTGCGGGTTCGGGTGCAGGGTTGGCACTGTCCTCTGCCCTTGCGTTTGTTTGCCTTGCCTGCCTACAACAAAATTTCCCACACTTCTTCACTCTCGAGCCTCTTGGGACCTTGACCCAGCTACTTTCTGCCTTTCCATGTCCGCCCGCCATCAACAACAAACGAAGCCTTGTGCAGACAAGTTCACCTCTTACCGCCGCTCTCCATCCTAAGAAATCTTCTACCGAGACTGACAACACCACTTCCTGGCCTTTGCCACCTCTTCAAGAAGCACCTACAAAATATTTTGTTTTCTGCAGCATACCTCGCCCAGAAGCACCGTCACTACCTGCCTTCCACACACACGCGCGCGCGGCCTGCAGAAGAGCTTGACCAGACTGCCACTACTCTACTTTCTTACTGTCAACACCAGCCGTTCATAATGCCTGCTTCCACCGTCCAGAACCCACCCGCTCAGACTGAGTCAAAGTCGGCCAAGAAGAAGAAGGCCAAGGCTGCTGCTGCTGCCACAGAGCGCACCGACTCCCCCGCCCCTGCAGCAACTTCTTCTGACAAGGCTGTCTCTGTTGCTGGTGCCAACGAGACCACCGAGAATGCCTACATTCGTGACTTGAAGAAGTACGTCGCCTCCACCAACTTCCCACCGTACAGCCCTTCTGGTCTCCCTCGCTGACTTCGCCCTACAGGAACATCCGCAACACCAGCAAGAAGATCGTAAGCCTTGCCCAACCACCCCCCTTCTTTCTGAAGTCCCCAAGGTTCAGCGGCTGACATTCTGCCGGTAGTCCAACGCATCAAAAACCGAAACCCTGATCAAAGAGAACAAGGACAAGTCCATCGAACAGCTCATCGCCGCGAAGATCATCAACGCCGACCAGAAGCGACAGGTCGACAACAAGCCAGCCCTCGAGGCCGAGCTTGCCCGCTACGAGGAGCAGTTGGCTCAGGTGCAGAAGCTCGACGAGGAGTGGCGTGCCATCGCCGCTTCTACAAAGGCTGATACGGAGAAGGCGTTGACGGACAAGTTCGAGAAGGAGAAGGCTGATGCTATAGCCGAGGTCAAGAAGCAGGCCGAGGCTGATCTCAAGAAGGCGGTCGAGGATGGGTTCCTGGTGGTCTCTCAGTTCCTGCGTCTTGTTGCGCAGAGACGCGGCGAGGCTCCTGGCTCTGAAGAGGAGCTTGACAAGGCGAATGAGGGCATTCTGGCCAGTGTCTATGGCGGCGACTCGACAGCTGTGGCATCCATGGTCAAGCTGTACCACGGCACTGATGATACGACGACCAGCGTGACCGGCGAGGCCCTGCAGGTGACCTGTAAGATCCCACAGACAATCAGCATCACCAAATGACCCAGATGTACTAACCTGCCACAGACGCCACCATCAAACAGCAGATCACCGACTCCTCGCCCGTCTCCGACCCAACTGAGCTCCCCGCAGAGGAGCCAGAAGCCGAGCCCGTCCCCACTGAGTCGACTCACCTGGTTCAGACCGACCCGACCATCGCGAACGCGGGTCTCACCGAGATCGATGCTGGGACCGACATTGCTCTGACAAATGGCCATGCCGACGAAACACCTGCCGAGGCAGGCGAGACATCGATCCCTAATGCGGACGTCGGCGACAGTGCGGCCAATGCTGCGGCGGAGAACCAGTGGGACGTGGGTAACGACCTCGCTGCTTCTCAGGAGTGGGTTGAGGTCCAGAAGCCCGCCGAGACCCCTCAGACTGAGACTGCTCCCAACGCTGCGCCGGCCGCTCCCAGCTCTCAATCTTGGGCCGACGACCACCCTGAGCCCTCCACTTCTACCTCCACTACTACTGACGCCAACGACGGGTTTCAGTCCGTGCAGCGCAACCGTGGCCGTGGGGATCGTGAGGGAGGGTTCCGTGGTGGACGTGGTGGCCACCACCGCGGACGTGGTGGATTCCGAGGTGAAGGCCACCGCGGCCGTGGTCGTGGTGGCCCTCGAGGAGGCCACCGAGGCGGCTTCCGCCGTGAAGAAAACGTGAGCTCGGCATAGGGGATGCCTTGCTCATGGCGCCACCGGTGTGAATACCAGAGGTCTGGATCAAGGGGCCTGGGCTCAGGATCCTCATGTCGCCGCGGCTACCGCTCCCGTCTGCAACATCATCCGGTATCATCATGGCGTACTGACCATTCCCTTTATGAAGCCACGTTAACAAGAGATGCTGCGGTTAATACGGACTCCATTCCGTCGCCTACCGATTTTGTCGAGATAGGGGACACCGAATGGCCTTTTTCAAAGTTGTGTCTTGAGGGCTAGTAGGCTTCCTCGAATGACTTATATGACTAGTCGCGCGGTCGTTCATGGAAAAATAAGTACTGGTGAAGGTCATTTTCAACTTTTCTTAGCATGGAAAACGGTCTCATCTGGTCTTCTCGGTCTGCATAGCAATGGAATTCCAAGGTACTGGCTGCATTTTAGGCTTGTTAATCTGCTTCTCCACTGTCCATACTGTGACGACCCAAGGTCCTCGAGCACTTTTCTCCCAGTAAAGTCCGCTGACATCGGATACGATGCTCGCACTGCGAGCCTGCACGTTACATATAGATAATTGGCCTCGTAACGCCGAAATTCTCTACAAGTGCGAGGCGAGGCAAGTTGTGTGAATACTATCGTCTGAAGTCTCAAGCGGCTTGCTCTCAATTTAAGGGTACGCTCACTCACGCGCCTGATAGGACTTTCTAACTATTCTATTGCGCGGACCAGACTTCTTCCCACTTTCCTATAGGTTTCGGAGGCCAAGGTTTTGTTTGTGCATCTAGAAAGGCCCTTTTGAGGAGGCCCCGTAAAGAAGGTCGGCCGACATAGATATTGGCACACCTTAAGGCAGCTGCTATATCACTGCCAACTAAGAGGGTGATAAGGACTGTCTGATTGTTTCTCAGGGTCCTCATACTTTCTTCATTACAGAGGGTGGTGTATCAAATAAGCATGAGCCTCCTCAATATCCACAAGCTGTGCGAGCTCCCACACATCGAGGGAATGTACATTGCGCTTATTCGGCATCGCACCAGCAGCCAACAGCGCCCTCGACAATGTTGACAATGTATCTCTGCTTCGCGGGCGGAGCTCTCACAGCGGTGTTCAACACAGTATCGCCACTGTAGTTGTACAGGTTCGGGTTTGCACCACCGGTCAGGAGAACCTTGACCGTCTCAAAGTTGCCCGACTGCACTGCCCAGTGCAGGGCCGTGTCGCCCTCGCAGTTCTGCACGCCGGGGTCAGCACTGCCTTGCAGCAACATGGCGGCCAGTCCCACGTCGTGCGCGCGGGCCGCCTCGTGTATTGCGCGCTCACTGTTGACAGAGAGGTAGTCGACCTTAGCGCACCTGCTGCTGAGCAAGAAGTGGATGATGTCGGCATAGGTGCCCTTACGGAGTGGATCGGTGGTCGCGATGTGCTCTCTAACTGCAGACAACAGAGGCGTGACGTCTCCTGCGCTGACGGTGTTGGCGCTTGCACCGTTTCAGCAGAGGAGCTCGAGGATTGCAAAGGTGCCGTTCAGGGCTGCAGCGTGGACAGCGCTGATGCCTTCTTTATTTTGTACGTTGAGATACTAGAGCCGATCGAGAGTTCGATCAGCGCAAATGTCTTTATGAAGGATGAGAATGGCAATTTCTATGTCGGACTATATTAGCAGATGGAAACAGCATGTTTCTGGATTATCACTAAGCAAAAGTTGCTTGTTGAGAGTTTTGAAAAGCGCACCTAGTTGGCCGTTTATAGCAGCTTTTCGTAAGAGCAGTGTTGCCGTTGTGGTCGACCATGTCCACCAGGATGGACTCTTGAGTTGTGATATTTTCTTCTGCAATGACTTTGAGCATGCTGAATACAAGGGTGATGTTACCCTACTCAAAACCTCGCAGGAATAACCAGACATTCTTGGGGGGTGATGCGAACAGTAGTTATTGTTGTTGTGCCAAGGAATGAAATGCAGATGTGTGAAGAAGGTAAGGAATAGACCAGTCAATATTTTTTAAGAGCTCAGAGTTTTATTGTGTTGAACTTACGGAGGGAAAAGGAAGATTCAGAGCTTAGATAGGCAGAGGTTATGTGCTCTAACATTGGGCCTACAAGTATACAAATCTTTACCTATGCTTCAATTTTCATTCTTGGACATTGATAGAGACATGTATAGCCTGAACAAAACTGAAAATAGTGGATGACAGACTGAAAATGTGAAGGATATAGTTGTGAGTTGGGCTCCAACAGTTGCTATCGTAATCATCTAGAAGACAGACTACAAAGCATGAGTGGATTCCTAAGAGAATAATCTAGAATAGGTTTCACTTGAGTTCCAATTGTAAAGCAGATGGAAGGTAATCATGATGCCCATTATATCGACTTTCATGGAATGCAGGCATGATTGAACTCTTGGATCAACAATTTGCAAATGGACAAGTATTAAGTGCTTCCAAGCTGCAGTGCTTAAACAGCAGCATGGACTGTCCAACAATGAATTAAGGGATCTCATACTGGGCATGAGCCATATGGGGCGAGATTGAAGTTCGATTGAGTGAGCAAGGCACGTCAAAAATTGAAAATTAATTAACAAGAGATGACTTGAAGTTCCAATGATCTTGGTAGGTGTTATTGAGTGAGAATGCAAGGTAAGTGTACCTAAATCAGTATATCAAGGTTGAGCTGGTAGTTGTGATCCATGCCCTTATTAATTTCATAAATCAACAAAAGCAGGCTTCTGCATCTTGGATAACATTAGAGACCGTCGAGAACCCTATTCTCATCTGCTTTGCGGTCAATGTAATTTTTCAATGTGCAGCCTCGCCAGATGCGTGTAAGACCATTGGCTGTGCGGGGACGCCTTTCCTAATTTAGCTTTGAGGAGGGGCTGTTGGTCCTCCCGGCGGTTCCCTCCAGCGTTCTCACTCTAGCGCGGTGTCTCGCAAGAAGGAGAAGCGGCAAGATTCTATGTTTTATTGAATTGGCTTGAAATTAGTTTTTATGACAAGCTGTAGTTG
The DNA here is from genome assembly GCA_014849955.1 of Cryphonectria carpinicola. Classification (NCBI taxonomy): domain Eukaryota; kingdom Fungi; phylum Ascomycota; class Sordariomycetes; order Diaporthales; family Cryphonectriaceae; genus Cryphonectria; species Cryphonectria carpinicola. The sequence goes on along the minus strand of JACWRQ010000269.1, from coordinate 18,845 downwards.
TGTGGGCAACCTTATTAAAGCACGTAGTGATTACAAACATAGAGCTGAAGGCTATGCAATGCAAAAGAATGCTTGGTAGATATTTATATACTACTTGGGTTGATGAGTGATTTCTGTGCCCCTAAAATACTCCTTTAACTCCTGTAAATTAATTTCCATACTAGGACCCAGAACTAATGTCTAAATCCTACAGATCACTCCTTGGCGGCCATTTCACTCTCCGCTCGGCACGCACGTACAGATTCGTCGGTCTAATCAGCTGGAACTGAGGATCGTAGTCAATCGCGCCCTCGGTTGCTAGAGAGAAGTGGTACCGCCAGACCAGCTTGGTCAGAAAGATGCGAGCCTCCTGAAGGGCAAAGTTGAAACCAATACACATCCTCTGGCCAGTCGCAAACGGCATGTACGAGTTCCTGGGCCTATTCTTCACCCTCTCCGAGTCCCACCTGTCAGGGTCAAACTCGGCGGGGTTGCCCCAAATCTTGGGGCTGTTGTGGATCTGGTGTAGGGACGGGACAACCACGCTTCCTTTGGGCACCTTGTATCCACCGGGCAGGACCACGTCGCACTGCGCTGTCCGCGCCGGCTGGAACGAGGGATTATGCCGCCTCTGTGTCTCTTTCACGAAGTGGTCCAGGAATGTGAGCTTCGACGTGAGCTCATCCGTCACCACCGTGTCGTCGGTGAAGCCGTTGTCGACGAGCTCCTGGAGAAGGCGCTCCTGCATGCCCGGGTAGTTCACGATGGAGTAGAGGAGCCAGGACATCAGCGAGCTCGTAGTGGTGAAGCCGGCGCCCGTCGCCACGACAAGGGGCTGCCAGGACTTGTTGGGCGGCATCTTGTTGCCTGCGTTGTCGGTCGCGCGCACCAGGTAGTCGATCATGTTCTCAGCCTTGAGAGCGGCCTCCTGCAGATCCAAGTTCTCGGTGCCCGTGGATGCCTCTTCAAACACCCTCAGGAACAGCGCCTCCATGCGGTCTCTGATCCACTGCAGCCTCTTGGGGTCTCCAAACGGAAGCATCGAGTACCAGTGCGGCAGGCTGGTGATCTTCTTCATCAGCTCCAGAGACTCGGCGATGAGCATAACCATCTCGTGGGGCGGGGCGTCGACGCTGGAGAAGTGGTTGAAGTCCATGCCCAGGATGAGCTTGCCCACAGCCTGCGAGCCCAGCTTCATCATGTAAGGGTATACGTTCCACGCCTCATCGCGGTCAGCCAGCTCGTCGAACACCTTGAATGCTCCCTCCACCGTCTTGTTCATCGTTGGTGCGTAGTGGCGGACGGCTTTAGGACCGAAGAACGGGGGCAGGAACTTGTGGGCCATCTTCCACTCCTCGGTCTTGGTGTCGCTTGTGAACACGCCCGCCTCCTGGTTCTTGATGGGGAAGAGGGGGTGTCCTTGTATGATCTCCTTGCTGAAGAAGTCGGACTCGGTGAAGACGATTGTTGCCAGGGTTGGGTCGTTGGTGAAGTAGTTGACAGTTCCCATGTTGTTCGTCTTGAACAAGGGGCCATACTTTTCAAAAAGCCGTGCGTGGTTTCCAAGATGATCGGGAAAGACTTCTAGGTAGTTGCCAACGTACGGCAGCCCTTTCGGTCGTGGCACCTCGTGGACTGCTTTGCCGTCAATCGTGATGGAGACGGGGCCATCAGCATCCAAGACGTCGGCTGTCGATGTGAGGGCTTCATTCTCGCTGATGAATCCAATCCCTAGAAACAGCAGTCAGTAATTATCGCAGTAATAAAAGAGAAAAAGAAGAATAAATGCCACTGACCCTGAGATTCGACGATTGCAAAATGCGACGCAACAAGCTGCCGCAGACCCTGCTCATCTATTGACGAGGGGACATCAATATCTTGTGCCGTGGAGACGTCCTCCCCAAGAAGATAAAATTGCTTCGACGTTGTTGTTGGCCTCATGATTTATGACCAAATAATAGATGTCTTCAAGAAACAGCAAAGTCTTGTAGTGACGGATGATAAAATTCAGCTTCCAAAGGTTATGCTGTGAGAAAATGGATTAATATTCGCTGAAAGGTTGAGTGTTTTGATACGTGTGTGGATTAGCATTGCAAGAATCAATGGTGAAGCGACTGATTTATTTAAACCTCCTTTTAAGGGGAACTCTTCACTAACGTCGGCAGGGATCACATATCATTCAATGCAATGCAGAGAGCATCGCGCCCCGAGGTGCAGAAGATTCAAGAAGCATGATAGCATGATTCCACAAAGGTCCACTTGCCGAGGCGCAAAAGCACGTTGTGGGATAAATCCATTCTGTGTACCATTAGTTTTTTTATTTTTTTATTTTTTATTTTTTTTATCTCTCTCAGTTGTCGGTCAAGGCGAAATATAGACCGTTGTGGAAAAGAAAAAAAAAGAAGGAAAAAAATTTCGACCCGCAAAAAGCGAGCAAAGATAGCGACGCATAACCAGTAATGGAGTAAGATTTCTGGTGGGTAAACGCCTGAGCTGCCTCGGCACCCCGGGCCGGAGTTTGAGATGAATCCCGGCCGTGAAGATCTATAGCAAATGGTAACTACTATGTAATATCTGCAGCATAAATGTGGTATGAAATTTTGACAGAGTGGAAACCTCTTGGCAGAATCAAGGGGGGGGGGGGGGAAGATTTGCAATGTTCGGTTTCTAAGAGGATACCGCAAAATATATGGAGAATACATGGATGCCGTCGGTTCTTGGATCGATTGCGTGGGCGCGAGGACCTCAATAAAAATTTAGGGAAAAGGACCTCGGCATCTATTCTGGGACTCACAAAAGTAAACTTACGGGCCACAGCCTCGGTGGTCCCAGTGGAGAATCGTCTAGGGGTTCCCAAGAAATTTTATGGATCCTCAAGAACGGATCAGATAGCAGACGACGTTGTCTCCGAAGAACAGAAATCGCCCCTGAAAGGTTGTTGAATATTTTTTTTTTTTGCGCGGGCCTGACTTATAAGACGGCTCACGCCGGTCGTGGCGGGACCAATGTCTGCCATCAAGATGACAATTACCAGACTCCCATTATCACAAGAAGAGAACTTATTCGTCTTTGAGGCAGAGCAGACACATCATGGGCGCAGAGACAACAGAATTCACCACCAAGGAGGTGGCAGCACACTGCGAACGCAAGGACTGCTGGATGACAATTCGCGGCGAGGGTAGGCGACCAAATTGTTGACCAAGGGGGGACTAAAAGACATGAGAAACTAACAACAACGACCAGTATACGACCTTACGAAATACTTAGATGACCATCCAGGAGGTGTGGACATCCTGCTGGATGTGGCAGGAAAGGATGGGACCCAAGCCTTCGACGACGCCGGCCACTCTGAGGATGCCGAAGAGATCATGGCGGCATACCACATCGGCAAGCTCAAGGGCAACTCCAAGACATCAACAGCTTCGAAGGCGGTGCGATTAGCTATCAAGGCCGTACCAAAACCCCAGACATCCAAGAGCAGCATATCAACCGCTGCAGTCGGCGGCACGGTTGTGTCTCTTGGTGCCCTGACCGGTGCTCTGCTCGGCCTACGACAAGCAGACTTATCAACCTTGTCAAAATTGGTCAGAATAAGGCAACTACAGGGTTCTTCTTCGAGCACAAGTGGAGGATTGGGATTTGCCGAGGGCTTCTTCCTGGCTTCCGCTGTCGCTCTTCTCATGGGCGGCTGGGGTGTAAGGAAAGCCTCCCAACTACTGAGCATGGACGGGTTTCTACACCGCGAGGCACCACACAAGAAGATCCCCCGGGTCGCCACGGCGAACCCACTCCTCTCCAGAGGCTGGCTGGACCCCCAGAAATTCCACCCTCTCCCCCTTATCGAGAAAGAGCTGGTCGCGCCCAATGTCTATAGGCTCGTCTTCGAGCTGCCCACGCCAGACACCGTGCTTGGTCTGCCCATAGGCCAACACGTCGCGATCAATGCCACGATAGACGGCGCGACTGTCCAGCGATCCTACACGCCCGTATCGAACAACTCCGACAAGGGCATCCTCGATCTTATTATCAAGGTCTACCCCGACGGCCTCCTGACGGGCAAGTACCTCGCCAACCTGTCAATCGGCGACGAGGTTCTCTTTAGGGGGCCCAAGGGCGCCATGAGGTACAGGAGGGGTCTATGCAGGAAGATCGGGATGCTTGCTGGGGGTACAGGCATCACGCCGATGTACCAGCTGATCCGGGCCATCTGCGAGGATCCAAGGGATGCCACTGAGGTCAGCTTGATTTATGCCAACCGGTCAGAAGGCGATATCCTCCTGCGGGAAGAACTCGAGACGTTTGCGAGACGGTACCCGAACAACCTGAAGATTCATTATCTTCTTGACAGCCCGCCTGAGAATTGGACCTACGGGACTGGATTTGTCACCAAGGAACTCATGGCGGAGAGATTTCCCAATCCTCAAGAGGAAGGGTCCAAGGTCTTGTTGTGTGGGCCTCCAGGGATGGTGAATGCTGCCAAGAAGGCGCTGGTGGACTTAGGTTTCGAAAAGCCTGGTGCGGCTTCGAAGATGACGGACCAAATCTTCTGCTTCTAGACGACGAAGAATAATTCTTGTTTTGGTGACAGCTCGCTGGGGATCCGACAACATGGCAGGCTGCATACTCTTGTGAGAAGCAACCTAGCGTGATGTCCAGTGTGATTTTGGTAATGACAGATTGCTACTACTCTAAACACGAGATACCAGGCGTGTGGTGCCGCTGGATGGGAAAATAGAGGTTCATTCACAGTGCTATATTGAGTTCACATCATCTCGCACTCGCCTGAAGTGACTTGAAGTAGGAGGCTGAAAGATTGTCTATATTATTACATAACAGAAGGGAATCGAATGGTCCTTCGTGGCGCAACCTCTCTTCCAGGCAAATAGGCATCAGGGGTCAGTCTCGTGAGGGGAGAAGAACGGTGTCTGACCTTCTAACCTGCTTCGGACTACCACGCTCCAAAAGTATCTGTTATTATCTGTCGGTTATTGGGTGACAGTGAGGTATTTGGGACCTCTCCTTCCAATACAGGGATAGGGACGCAAACAGTGGTACGAGGATGGATACGTGGATCGAATTAACAATACTTGGCCCCTGAAGGTGAGAGGCCATGATTTTTTACCTAGAGTGTCCCATCTTATTTCCGCTCTATAGTTACCTCCTCTTTACTAGATACCTACCTATCTTTTGGTGATACGAAGACTTAGCTTGCTCCGATCGTACTAGATGGCTATGCTACGCCCAATCCCACTCCATCTGCCTTCTCTCTTTCCTTCATCCTTGGACATTATGTGTACGCGCTGCACTAGAAAATTGTTCGCCATAGTGGCATTACGATTCCCTTGCTTCAGATGCGCGGCAGCGCAGCTCCTAAGCTAACTACTCGTTTTCTCTCCGCCTCACCGAAACCGCTCTGAGCGATCCTTGTGCCTGATACATCCCTACTAGGCGGTCACACAGGACTAGAAACTTACTGGAGCTGTGCATCATAAAGTTGTGCTAATACATGTATTCACAATTATAACTAAGGTATAGACCATAGTCTCATCAAAGTCATTTACGACTCTTCTTCGACTTCCGCAACGAAGTCGTATCATCGGAGCTTGTACCGCTGGAATCAGAATCCCTCTCTGAACTCTCCCTCCTCTCTTTCTTTGATTTATTGCGTCTCCTCTTTCGGTCCCGCTTCTCGGACTCGCTGTCATCCATCTCAGATCCTAAAAGAAATCCGTCTACGCGCTCAAAACGCTTTTCCGCAAGCTCTGCATCGGTGCAATGCTTCAATTCGTAAAGGTATTTATCAAACGCAAGTGCGCTACTAGCCACCTTTTCGAAATGATTCACTTGCAGCCTAGGGATTACGCGCTGCTCCGTGCCAGTGCCTCCCTCTATCAGAAGCTTACTATTTTCTCCGGCTTCGTGACATGCCAACGCAATGGCTGTTTGAAATGCATTGCGAATCTGTCTGTTGATGTTAAGGGGTTGTTAGCCATAAATAGACTTGACGTGCCTAAGTAGGTAGTAGTGGGAGTCACTCGAAGCAGGTTGTATCACAGAACTTGCCTTCCGTTCCAGACGCTGTATCCATGCTTGGACCGTTCTAGCCTCTTGAAATGCTTCTTGGCGAATTTTATGATCTCATCCTCATCGATATTGATGTCTCTATTCTCCTTCCCAAACTCCTTTCGAATGCGCTTGAGATTGTTTTGCCAAATTTTCACTGTTGCCTCTCTAGTCAACCTGGGATAGAACAAGCTGAGATGTAACCGGGACTTGAAGGCTCTATCAATCTTGCCAACCCTATTCGTGGTTAAGAATAGGATGCCCTAACAGCTTGTCAGTGTCCAACTCAAATTATTCATGATAACTGAGACTGTATAGGTTTGATAACTTACACTGTAGTACTCCAAAGTACGGAGGAAAACTGCACCTTGAATTTAGCAACTTCAAATTCATATGTTCCTGGGATAATCTCATGGAATGAGACGACTCAAAACCACATGAAAATTAGAGCGGGGTATGACGTTCTTACCGGACACAATTGCATTCCTTTGGATATCTTCTTCAGTGCGACTGCTTAAAAAGATGCTGCGTTGACAATGTTAGCCTGGAGATCTAATAGTGAGGGGCCCCGGCCAGCTCCTCTTCGGGTCACACAACGTACTCGGCTTCATCGAGTAGGAGAACGCAGCCCCATTTGTGTGCCAACTGGAAATTTTGTTCCAGGTTCGCCTCTATAGCCTCGGCCTTGTCACCAATGTCTCCACAAGTAATTGGGAAGAGTGGACGGTGAGTATGAGTAGCGACACATTCGGCCGTGCTCGTTTTGCCCACACCGGGCTCGCCGTGGAGAAGAATGATGAGGCCTCTTCCCTTTCCCTGAACAAGATCGACTGATGACAAAACACCATCGAGTCTGGGAAGCCCGCCAGGGACAGTGGTGCTAGCCTGAGGTCGCTCATGGTTGTCGACAAGGGCGAGGACTGTTGCTTTGCTTTCCTCATTGATGACAAGCTGTTCCCATCCCGAGCTATAATCTGGGAACTGCACCAAGCCGATATCAAAGGTGGCCCATTTCCTCGTACGTAGCACGAAACCGTAGACTTTAGGCGGCAGAAGAATCTTGTGGTTATCCGTAAGTTGATCTGGCTCATCTAACAGATCGAAGAGGTGCTTGAAGCTTTCCCGGAATTGGCGTCGCTCCTTGTTGTCCACTTCGTAGTCTGCATGAATAACGTCGTTGCCGCAACAACCAACCTCATCACATATGTTGCTGTTCATCTCTGTCTCCATTACCTCGCGCCTATCATCTCCGACTAGATTATCAACTCCGAGATTCGGCTTCTCATGTTTGATCTTGAGGAAGGCAAGGCTGAAATCAATGATGATCTCGGATTCGACCTGCAAAGATGGCTTGTAAGTTTGTTCTAAAAGCAACCTGGTCTGATATCATAAGAACGAACCTGTTCTGGATTTTTGTCTAATGTCAGTCCCTTGTATTTCCGATGTGCTGCAATTTGAGGCTGAGCGAGCTTTGCAAACTCGTTGCCTCGTTGGAGCAGGAGGCGTCTGAGTTCCCCATCGTCCTTACTGCACGCCAGTGGGTAGACCGGTAGAGAATCGATATCCTTTTCGCCCTCAAATTCTTTGAGATGGAACGTGCTGTTGACCGGGCCATATCGTGATCCGTCAAAATGGATATGCAAACATTCGATAACGAATGACCCTTTCGAGTAGCCTTCATCCTTTAGTTTCTTGGACGCGGAAGTTTCTGGTTCACCCTTGAATGATAGGTTCTCGCGACCTCCCGTGACGCTGATTACGCGATACCTGGAAATACAAGAGCTACAGTGAGCTTAGAATGCAAGACCTTGAGTCGGGTGATTACTCACAGCTGTATTTGATTGTTGCCTCGTGTTCTGATTTCACGACCCGGCTTGAAGAGATGCCATAAATCTGCAAATTTAACCTTGGCCAGACCTTGGCCGTCTCGAATGCGAATTTGAGTCTTCAGATGTTGCCTCATCATCTTGCAGAGCACTTCAAGCTGATCACGAGCATTTATGCTGTCGGTCTCCTTCACTGGGCCATTCACATTCGGTGGCTGTGTCGATGTCCCACCAGTTGGTAATGCTCGAATCGTCCCTTGGGATTCGGCTGCTTTAATGCCATCAGAGTCAGCTTGAAAATATACAGATTATAATGAGCATATATGGAAACATACCAGTATTTCGCGCATCGTGCAACCTGACCAAGTCCGCGAGTTTTTTCTCCAACTCTTGCTCGAATGCGACGAGCAGCTTGAAAGGCTTCAAGAACACCAGACGATGTTGGAACTTGCCAACATTGGTACGACATTCTGTGACTTCATTGAGGAGTTTCAATAGGAGTTTGGACCGGATGCGAATGCGCTGAGGCTCGCAACACTGCTCGCCCTCGGACCCCTTTTGCACTTCGATTTGTGTTATTTGATAGATTGGTTTCGGGTACTCTTGGGATTGGCTTGTGTCCCAGGAGATCCTGGGCTCATCACGCAGAATCTCGATGATGCTCTTCGGCTGAAGATCCCACTCTGGCTGATGAATCCACTGACTTTTGTCCTTTCGCTCGACTTTGTACTGTCCCCTGAAGTCAACCCAAGAAAGGGATGTTACAATATGCTGGCTATGAGGCAGTTTTTCGGTTGGATCGTCTTCATGGTCGGAAGATGGAGGTTTCTTCTCTATCACCCTCACTCGAGTTTCCAAGTCATTTAGTCGATCCTCAATCAACTCTGCGTATGCCTTGGTTTGCAGGAGTCTGATTTTGGCCTTTTTGCGTCTCACTTCAAGGGGTCGTTTCAGATCGGAGAAATATGCCCCCAGTTGATCCCAGCTGAGTCCCTTTCCAGCTTTGTCTTGCATTTCTTCATCGCTGCCGTCATCGATGTCATCGTTATGGGCCAGAAACAAGACGCCTGGGGCCGATTTTCTCCTTATCCGCTTGACATCTTTGCGGCTTTTTGTCTCGCCAGATGAAGATGCTTTAAAGCCATAATGCGTTGGGTTCGCGGATTGATTGTGAGCAGCCCCTGTCGTGTCTGAATTAAAAGGATTGATAGACGTCGGTCTGTCCTCAGACCGTGAGTTCGTGAAGGATTTGTCACTGACGTCGGGCTCAGTTGGTTTTACAGGCATAGAAAATGCCTGGTCACCGTTCTCCTGTGCACCGGTATTGGATTGTGACGACATGCTGCAGAGCTAAAACTTCCGTGAGTACTTGAGAGAAGGCCAGCAAGGACAGGAGAAAGAGTTGTATAGAATTGGAGCGGCAGCCGTTTAATCTGCAATCAGGATATACAGAAGAGTCTCCGACTCCCGCTGGAAGAATCGGATCGCTGAGTCTAAGTAGACCTTTTGTTGCTGCTAGCCTAGAGGCAACAATAAGGCTCTGTCCCTTGTTAAGCCCCCAATAATTTTTGAGAGCTACTCGCCATCCCGGCTCAAGGTTCGGTCTGAGGGAGACTTATCTCCGGGAGCCATGTGTTTTGACACTGTGTCGTCCCAGCCGGTAGGTATCCTGAGTGGGTAATGATGTGAGTGCAGCTGATCTCATCCTGCATGTTACCATAGCCCAACTAAGCAGCCATATGAATGCAGGTGATATCATCCTGCATAGGATTCCAAATCCCCTGTGTTGTAGCCTGAAATCTTAAAATTAAACGCATGGTCATACATGCTGTTATTGATAAAGGGGACCAGGGGTGTTTTCAATCTGGAATCAGACATCCACAGATGGTCTAGCTTCAGTGTGTTGTGAAAATCCAAGGCTTTCTTGTTGACTTTTACATACTATTCACGGACACATGTTTGTAAGTACTCTAGACATATTTCACAGTATTTCAATGTCTATATACTAGGTAAAAAGAACTTAGGCTTCCTGGCTCGACGAGGGTTTATTGTTACAAATGAGAGGCAGATATACAGTCCTGAGATTGAGTTTCAACCTGTCAATAGGGCCTGGATATCCAAGGAAATTATTGAAACTGCCTTATCTTAGCTGATCTAGAAATCTAGAAATTACTAAAGGTCTGGTTCTCAATGTGCATGTCCATGGCTTGGTTGATAGCCTTGCCATAATTATTGAAGATTTTCGTCGAAGCCTGTGTAGATGGATAAAACCGAAACCGTATTAGAAGACGATCATGCTTTCCCTAATGAGGGGACTAAAGGACTTGAGGTCTCACCTGTGATGAGTCTACAACTAGAGGATTCAAGGCCTTTTTGATAGCTGCAACAACAATAGTATAACCTTCATCTTGGTTACTACTGAACTTGCACATTTCATGATGATGAGCCTTAATTGGTATTGCATCACCGCAACCAGGAATTTGTGCGGATTGGTTGTCAACGATCTAGGTTTTCATTATCAGTTTGACTTCGGTCCCTTATGAATCTCACAGCATCCAAATCACTCACGTGAATCGATGTTAGACCCCAGTTAGTTTTCAGGGCTTCGTAAAAGAAGAATGCTTCTATATGCTGTTCGAGGTCTTTTGAGGTTCTCCGTTTGGCGAGGATATCCGTAAGTGCGTGAGTTATTTCGTCGAGGGCTTCAGAGTCGGGTCCGACGTGTCTCAACGTATGCTTCTGGGGATTGACACCCAAAGAGTCGACAATACGTCTCGCAATATCTCCCAGTTTTGCTTCTGGGGATCCTCTGAATGGGGTGCCCAAGAACAGCATGCCTCTCAAGCTTCTGGCTATGCATTTTGTCGAGGAGCTGTCGCTTTTCTTCTCGCTATGGACTAGAGCCTGAGCAGCAACTAGACCTCCAAGGCTATGAGCCACGAAGATAAGGGGACGATTCTCCTGCATCGTATTGAATGATTGTTATTCCATGATGTACAAATTCTCGAGCATTGTAGCTTTGGACGAACCGAGTCAGTGTTGGCACGCTTTGCTGCGAGTTGGGAGCAGAGGTCATCTGCGTCGCCCTGAATCTCCGTCTTTGTCACGCGAGATTGATCCATATGGGTGATCTCACTGTCATGTCCGAAGAGGAAAATGCGGCTCTCGGGGATTTCCCTGGGAAGAAGATCTTTTGGCCACATCACACCGTTTTTAGTCCAAGTTTGCTTCATACTGCCTCTCAAACCATGGACGAACACAATGCTTTATCTAGACTTAGCAACGGTAATGAAACGCACAAGGCATGCCGAATAACTTACTCAACTTTGACATCTTGCCCCTCATACACGCAGAACAGGCCATACTTGGGTAAAGACATGTTACAGCCAGGAGATTCTGGGAGGACTTGCCCTTGATACAACTGCCTAATAGGAAGTTGTAACCTCAAGCCCGTAGAAGTGTGCATGTGGCTCATTACGTTTACTTATGTTGTTCGTCTGTGTATCCATGATCCGTGACGTGCTGGATGCTCACAGGTCGTATTTTCCTGCAATTTGGCCCATTACAGAGGCTGCGCTACATACGTGGTGTGGTAGTGAACAGGCATTGCGCCAAGAATATTAATTACCACATTATTGAGAGGGTTCTCCTCACCTAATTCCTGCTCTAGGAGTCACATGTGCATGGACTAGCAGCGATTGTCAGTCTGTGGCTGTGGAACCTGCCAATAAGCTTTCTTCTGACGAGGCACTGTGCGGTTCTAGACGGCCCGAAGGAGGCACTAGGGGGTGGGCAGACTTCAGCCTCACCAGCACTAATCAAAACACCGACCGGTCTGTAAGACCGACCCCAATATCATATGCCTAAGGATGAGATAATATTGCAGAGAAGGATTCGCCTTTCATTTGGTCAGCTCTCACTGCGGGCAGAAAAGCGGTGGCTTGGATGTAAGGTAAACTTATTCTACCGAAATGAATTATCCTGAATTTGATCTCGCCCACATCAAAAACAGTCTACCCAAGTTCTTGTCACAACCGTATTCCTAAGACCACACTCGCTGCCAAGATGGAAGCCAATTCATACGGCAAAACTGTTAATGCCGCAGCGGAAATTTCTGTTCAAAATCAGAATTTCCACAACACGGTTGGAGGAGCTGCGGAAGCCATCAACATAGAAGACAAATCTCAGAGTCACACATCATCACGATCCGAGAGCAACTACACCAAGCATACTGTTAACAACCAAAATAACTACTTTCCGCCTGCACAGTTTTGGCCTTACAACCCAGCTGCTTCCTATGTTATCAATCGTGTTCACGCTGATATTCCACTAAGCGATATTCCTTTGACAAGCCAACAAGGGAGTTTTCTAACTTCCCGTAACGGGGATCCAAATGAGATCACAAAAATGTAAGCTGTCTATGTTATATGTGAAATGGTCGGTTAGGTTGAGTCTATCAATATCTAACAGAGGGCAGAGAGCGTTGCTGGAATGAGTCCAAGGCACTGGTAGATGAGCTCGACCGTGCTTTAGTTGCCTTCCAGTCTCACTTCAATGAATTCACTGCTACAGGCGACTCGAACATCTCATTCAGCATGGACCAGGCGGAGCCAAGGACTGTTATAAGGGACAGGGTGCTAAGTACACTGTCCAAGGCCACCGACCTCTACCGGAGCGGGATGAATATACACGACAATATGATGTCCATTCTCCGTGGTGTCCAGAGCCATCTGGATCACTTCTTCGCATGGCTACATTACATTCCCAGAGATGAATACATGCGAGCCTTATGTGGTCAGTATATCAATCCTACTGCTACTCCCTAAGGTTCTGAAGTGGTTCACTGGAGATTTTCTTTGACACACATGTAATCCTGACTGCCTTTCTCAACAGTTGGCATAGACGCAATTCTGAATGTAAGTATGAGAATATTCACAAAAGTACTTGGCTCCGCTGAAATCTTACCTCATAGGCTGTTTCCAAGTCTCGCACCACAATACCAGACCGTTTGGTCGAGTGGCTGATGATCAGTCTGAGCAAATTTGGTGCCCAGAAGCACTACTTGGATGTGAACAGAAACACAGCTTCCAGGATGTACGAAACAGTTCAGACTTTTCAGCAGTTCACAAAGATCTGTACTCGACTGTTGAAAAATGGTCCGAAGAAAGTACGAGGTACGTGGCCGCAGATATCGCAGCCATGCATTCAAGTCAGATTTTCATATTAATATGGACAGCAGACAATGTGAATAAGGAATTCGAAACGGAAATAGAGACGCTGGGTGAATTATTGGAAAACGCGAACTTGCGGTCAAAGAACCTCCACAGAATCCGTCCAAACGATCAGCAAAGTTCCGTGCCTAATGACAAGGACCCTCTCTGGATGACACTTATACATCGCGAAGTGCAGCTATATACTGCCAGCGTATTCATGGAACAGTGCGATGGTATGACTCTCCCCCTTCCTCCTCCTCCTCCTCCTCCTCCTCCTTCTTCTTCTTCTTCTTTTGGGCTGGGGGGGTTGGGGGGTGGGGGGACTCCAGCGATTGATTCTTTGAGGTTGCTATATCTTGCCTCTGTCGAGAATGTCCGGCTTACCAGACGTCATAGTAGACCGAAGCTCGAATGCACGGAATACAATAGGGCATACTAGAGAAAGTGAAGTGGCTCAAGGTGAGCTGAAAATGTTCCTTTTCATCCCGTAGCCACTTGCGTAGATGATCAATGAAGACGACTGCTAACAAGTACTTCTAGGTCTTGAAATTTCGGAAGTTCTTGAATACTTGGACTTCGACTCCAAGCTATCAAGAGATGACACAGATATTCACACTGTGCTGAATCATGCAGAGGTGAAGCAAAATCAGATGGAATACCTTGCAGAATTTACGCAAGACAAAAGCTTCCGTACTTGGCTCAAGCCGGCCAAACAGGCATCATCGATCCTTGTTCACGGAGACTTCGAACAAACTGACCAGATATCGCCGCTTTCCTATCTTTGCGCTCGGATGGGAAAAGCTTTTTCGGGATTGCCAAACTGCATTACACTCGCCTACTTCTGTAATCTTCATCCGAAAGCAGATTCAGCTGACCTGATGGCCTTTATGCTCGGAAAGCTTCTGTCTAATCAAGGAGTGCAGCGAATATATCAGACCTCGGATATAGAAGCAAAATTGCGCAAGAAGATTCGGAAGAAGGATATCAGAGTCCTGTGCAAGATTTTCAAAGAGCTCATAGCGAAGCTGAGGAGCTGCAAGGTCATCATCTTTTGCTTCATTGACTCGATATCCTTCTATGAGAGTGGCCGACGCAAGGATGATACTCAGATTGTTCTATCCGCGCTGAAAGAGATTGTTCGGTCCCAGCAGGGCAGGCATAGAACGGAAAACGATTATCTCCAGTTCAAGCTTATGATCACAGACGGTGATCGAAGCCTTACTGCATTCAAGTATTTTAGAAAGGAGGACATAGTGGAAGTTGCAAAGACAAGATGGGGAACGACCGATCTGAACTTGGATATGGGTACTTAATATAGGAATGTAACAGATGCTGTTAAATCAAAATATTTTGCCAAAAAAGAAAAAAGTTTCAAGATTCTATATTTACGAATAAAGTTGTGCTAACTTGCTAAATACTTAGTCTTGCAATAAAAAAATTCCAAGTTTCTCCAAATAAGTATTCAAGTACTGCTATAAGAATATGATAGTGTAATGAGCACTGCAGTAATCCTGAGATTCCTAAATACTGATTGGATTTATGCTAACAAGAGCAATATCAAAGTGTAAATCCTTGAATATGGAAACATACAAATCCTGAATAAGAGTGCAAATATTCACTGCCTTTGGAGCTATTCAAATATATAACAAATAAATACTTAGATTAACAACTAAAGAGCTATATGCAATAATCTATCTAGTGGTAGTAAATATATCCTTATATATCTAGCTCTTCAGTATAGGTGGCTTTATTGCTCAGGCTAGCTTATCCTAGCTTATTATTGCTTATTAAGTTTCAATAAGCTCTTCTGATTAGCTAGTTATTCCTTAGATAATTTGATCCCTTTGTGGTAGGCAGTATAGTTTATAGGGGATAAGTGATCTGATATCTTTCTCTATTAAGAGAGGCTAGTTCTATAATCTGCATATTGGATAGATTATAATATTATCTCTCTCCTATCAATCATTATCCCTAATAATCCTTTGTAAGTATTTGTGCCCTTTTCTCTATATATCATATCTTTCTGATTAAGATAGAAAATAAAATCAGAAAATATTATTCTTCTCAGAATCCTTCTGCTTTATCGAAAAAGCATATTGCAACCTTTGATTATTTTATCTTTATCAAATCCTAGGATTTCAAAGTTATGCTTTATATTTCTTGTTTAGAAAAAGGGATTATCTGCAAGATTGCAGAGAATATAAAGAGTTATGCTTAGTATATAAAAAAGGGGTATATTTGCAACTATTCTCATATGCCTATATTATCTTATAAATAGTTTCCTTATTTCCTTTTTGCTTTATTAGTTTCTACTAAGATCCTCTTTAGTTATTTGCATTACTAATAAGCTGATATATTTTAATAGTTGCGAAATTAAGAAGGAGAAGCATCTGCTAGAGTGCTAATAGGAGTTAGCTGATATATAGGCTTATCTTTCCGAATTATTAGCCTGCTTTTCGCAGCTTAAAAAGTAGTAGCATTTATTGCAAGAGAAAAAGATAAAATTAGTAAATCAGAGTTTAGAGGAGGATAAATGTGATTAGGCAGAGGCAGCTTAATGCTAGGCTGCTGCTAATATATAGGCTGTGCTAGATAGCGCTTCTCTAGATCTTAGCTTATCTGCTGATTTCCTATTTATAGATTAGAATTAGAAGCTTAGAGCTCTTAAGGATATATCTAGTTTATCTAGGGTTTGAAATATCGAAATATCTTACTTTTTTAGATATAAGCTTTTTCTATTCTCTAATAATCTAATAATATTAGAACCCTTTGCTAATTTAGTTTTCTAATTGCTAATATTCTTTGATAAAATTATTGCTAATATTAGTAGATTTTTCCTAAGAGTTTTCGCTATAATTATAATTTTTCTATTTTATAAGATATTAATATTCTTTTTCTTATTTTCATATATTTAATATCTATTCTACTTTATATTATTATTTATTTAATTCTAGATTAATATTATATGCAAATTCTGCATCTGCTAATACTAATTTGAGAAGCAAAATATAGAAAACTAGATATAATCTCTTATAGGGAATTGCAAATTTATAATTAACTAGAGAGATTTTTCATAAAATTTGAAATAATCTAAATTTCTTATAATCCAATTTATCACTTAGTTATATTATTTTGATATTTTTATATTGTAAGTAAATCTTATCTCCCTTTTATAGGATTAATCTTTTAATCCTTTTAGAGTTTGTATAATATATTATAGTATTTCTTGCTTCTGCAACTTTTTTCTAGAGATCTCTATAGATTTCTCTTAATCTTATAGCTTTCTTATCTGCTTTTTTAGCCTATCTGCTAGGTATTATTTTGTAATATATTATAAGATTATATTTATAGAGTGTATAGAATAGGGATATTCCTATAATGCTTATATCTGCATTATTATATGCGAATTCTGCTAATAATAGTAATTTAATTCAATTATTCTATTTCTAATTAATATAACTTTATAAATATTGCTTGATAATCTAGTTTATTTATTCTATTTATCTATCTATTTTAGAGTAGAATGCTATAGATATTTATTATATTATTCCAAATTATTTTATAAGTAAAATCCAAAATTTAAATGCGAATTTCCTATCTCTATCAAAGATAATTTCTTATAATATGCTATATTTGCTTATAATTATTCTAAAGAATATATATATAAGATCTTCTAATATATTGCTTTCCTTATAGAAGATAAAATATATATATTTGCTTAATCTGCAAATTATTATTAAGATGCTATTATATTGCATTTTAATTAAAGATTCTTATAAAAGAAATAACTTAATAATAAAATCTAAGCTAATAGATTACTATATAGTATTAGATATTAATAGGAATTGCAATAATTTATAAAGTTTATATCGATTTGCTTTATTTTTATTACAATTATTATATTTCTTAATAATTTTAGTAATCTATCTCTTAAATCTTAGGAGATTCTAATATCTTCTGATTTATTTATATATTACCCTGATTTCTTAATATCTATAGGCTAATGCATTATATATTTCTTTGATATATTTATTCTATTCTATAGATATTATCTATTCTAATGCTTTGCTTTAATATTTGATTCTAAGAGTAATATTTAATTTCTTATATATATTGATAAGATCTCTATCTTTATTAATTGCGAAGATATTCTGAATTTCTTCTTCGATTTTATCCTAGTGATTTATTCTTCTGCTAAGAGCATCTGCTCTAGCATTCTCTTTACCTTAAATATAAATAACCTTGAAATCAAATTAAGATAGATATTTTGCTTATTTTATTTATTATTAGTTAAAATTCTTTATTATTATAAATATAATAAAATTCTTATAATTTAAGAATATTTTGATTATATATTTAATGCTTATAAAATAATATTCTTATTCCTTAAATAATTCTATTATAGCTATAAGTTTTTTATCTAGTATTCTATATTATAGCTTTAATTTATTGAATTTCTTTAAGAAATTAGCAATTATCTATAATTATCCTTATTTATTGCATTAATTAAATTCTATGCTAAATATATAATCTAACAAATCTATATAAAGCTTATATTCCTTATTAGGATTTGATTCCTCTAATACTAGATCTCTGATAATTAATTCTTTGATAATATTGAAAGTTTAATTTTCTTTCTTTTGCTATATAAATAATATTTCCTTCTTAGTAAAATTAATAAATAGCTATGCAATACTACTATATTTGCTAATAAACTGCTTATAGAAATTAGTATATCTAAGAAATGCTCTGATATTTCTAATATTCCTTAGTTTAAGCTAATCCTTAATTATCTAAATTTTATCTTTTTATATTCTAATATATTCTAGCTTAATTATATATCTGAGATAATTGATTTTCTGAATATAGAAATAACTTTTTGTTAATTCTACTAGAAGATGCATATCTTGAAGCATCTGAAGTATTTATTATATATTCTGCTTATATTCTGCAAGAATTCTAGAGTAAATAAGGATATTATCAAGATAGATAATATATATAATATCTAGGAATTCGCAAAGAATATAATTAATTATCTCCTGGAAAAATGCTAATATATTAATTAATCTAAAAGATATAATCAGATATTTGTAATATCTATAATAAATTCTAAATGCTATTTTCTATTCTTTTTTTTCTTTAATGCGGATATGCGCATATACTTCTTTGAGATCTAATATTATAAATTATTATATGCCTTATAATCTATCTCTGATTTCTTTGAAAAGTAGCAATAGATATTAGTTTTTAATAGTGATATTATTAAGCTATCTATAATCTATGCAAAGTTAGAGTTTTCTATTTTTCTTTAGTATAAATAGAATTAGATATTCTGCTAATAATTATAATAGCCTAATATATTCTTTTTTCAGATTCTTATCAAGATATTCTCTAAATATCTCTAGCTTTGCTTCATTAAATCTATAAATAGGGAAGAATTATAGTTGAATTTCTTCTTTTAGTGGTATTTTATAGTTATATAGGCTATATTCTGGAAATCCTATATCTAGTTTTCCTTGGAATAATTTTGTAAATTTGTAATATTTTTATAATATTCTAGCGAATATTAATATTAGTTTATCTTTCTCTATTTCTGCTATTTGGAGAAATAGGAGATATTATTAAGCATTTTTTCTTTTATTTGCTACTTGCCTTTTCTATAGATTAGAAGCAGCATCATATCTTACTCAGCTTTTATATTTCCTTATAATATCTAATGCTTCTAATTATAAGATTTCTTTATAATTCTAAAATCTATATTTCT
>JACWRQ010000268.1:43679-53906 GCA_014849955.1 Cryphonectria carpinicola | reverse complement strand
ACACACACACACACTCTCTCTCTCTCTCTCTCTCTCTCTCTCTCTCTCTCTCTCTCTCTCTCTCTCTCTGTCTCGCTCTCTCTCTCTCAAATCCACACACACACACACACACACACACACACACCACACACGCATGCGCGGAACAATGTTCGGCGCACAGCATCCGTCGGAGCAAGCCGAGATGAATCGTATCTTGTCGATGCCAATCTCCCCTACTATTCAGAGTCGTACTAGGAATAATGAGGTCTATGATGATCTTGACCAGATTGAGCCCTCCTCATTTGGGGTAGGGGGAAAGAAAAGGCGGTGCAAATCAACAGCGCGAGCTGGTTTCTGGATTTGGCCAAGGCACACACACAGTCGCCAGCCAGTGAAGCCCGCAGGTTGTCGGATTGGGGGGGGGAGGGCTTGTCATTTGGCGGCTGCTGGTTGCTGCTGGAGGGCAGCAGGAATGGCGCGGAACCAACAGCCGGCTCCAGACAGCAGGGACTGGAAATATGGGCCCCCCCTTCCTGGGTTATCCAGACCTGTAGACGGATCGCAGCGAGAAGAGTTCTGGACCTCGGTCTTTTTTGTCAAATGTGGAACAGATGAAGAGTAAATCCTGCGCGCGATCGACTTCCCTTCCGGGTGAAGCGCGAGATGTTGCTCATGGGGGGGGGGGATCGTGGTTCAAACCGACAACAGACCCAACGTCATCTCCACGGGCTCGAGTCGTCGCAGTGTAGTAGGGCACGAGGTAGCTGGTGCTAATGAATGATATCAGATCAGTACTCGGGTACTGATAGCAGCAGTGCTGGTACAAAGCTTGTTCACCTCACCTCACCTCAGCCACGGCCGGAAAGGGCAGGCCAGGGCAGAGCCACGTTGTTACATCCTGCCATGTGCAGCAGCACATGTCGTCGAGCACGTTGTTGAGACCACAAAAGATGGAACATCTGCGGCCCATGGCCATATGCAGGCAGGCCACCTGGGGGCATCCGAACTCCCGAGGATCTTGGCAGTAAGCCTACCAACACCCTTCCCCGTTCCCCTCCCCCCCCCTTCTCCTCCCTCCCTTGTCTGTGCAGGGCAGTCACTGATCACCAGTCCTGGTCCAGGAGTTAATTGACGATGTGGATCGCACCCAGGGGGGGGGGGTTGGTTGGCGAGGGCCATCCATCCTGATGCCGATATGCCAGTCCGCCATTCGTTCTGTTGTGTGCGACAAGTGGTGTTGTAGAGAGGAAGATGAGATTGGGACCAGATGAACGAGGGGGTCTAGGGCCTCTTCTCTTCTTGGTATCACGGGATGGGTCGGTTGGGTAGCTTTGGGTTGTCTGCGTCGTGGTCGAATATAGAAGAAATGGCGGCTGACTGACTTGCCTCCGTAGCTATGCAGAGAGAGAGAGAAAGAGAGGCAAGGGAGCGGTGTCTCGAAACGGTTCCTCCTTGGCAGCAGGAAGAGGAGGAGGAAGGTGTGGATGTGGGTGCGGAGGTGGGGAGAAGAGGAAAGAGTAGGTGGGTGGTGAATTAGTTTTAGTGGGGAGAGAGATGGGTTAGCAGTTAGGCTGTTGGCACTGTTAGGCCTTGTTAGGTTGGCAGGTTGGCAGGTTGGCACGGTTGGCCCTGCCCTGTACAAATCGACAGCAGGTGCGATCCAGTGCAGCATGCACCTAACTCTTACCGAGAAACCAATACAATAACTGGCAGGTACGACTGGCTAAACTCCCGTGTGGGGTCACTGCTGACCCGCGATCTACCTCAAACCTCAACGTTTCGCCGGGAAACCACAACAACGCCGCCAAACCACCACCCTCCACCAGCTGAGACTCGATCTACGGGTCATTCTAACCTCATCTGTCACTATTCACCCGTTCATTGTTCACTATTCATTATTTCCACGAAGCACACTTCCCATCCTTGGGGTCAGTCATCCATTTCAGAGGGACGCCAGAAGCCCCTCGATCTAGTGGAGGAGAGAAAACACCAGGCGTTTGCGGGTTATGGTTGATCTCGGCGATCTGCCGGGTCAGACTTCCACTACCAAAAGAAAGAAAAAGACACCCCTCCCCTACATACATAGTCGCCTGCAGGCCAGCAGCTTCCAGAGCTTCCAGAACGTGTGGTCACCAGGAGCCCAGAGATGGCAATGTCTCCGGTGATCGACCTGTCGCATAGCCACGGCTGATGAAACATGGCCCTGGCTGGATACAACAGGAGGATTACTTTCCGTCCTCCAGCCGCGTCGCACACGGGTCCTGACATGCAACCATTTTAAGAGGAGCGAGAGAGCATCCCGCTGGCATGTCTTTTGCAACAGACAGCAGCGCCTCCCAGATGGACATACAATATGTGATCAGACAGATGCTATGACGCTATGCCAGATGATTATGATGGGGCATAATCTCTTGGTTGTCTTGACCATCCTCTGGTCACCCCCAAATAATGTTGTCCAGGATGGTTATGGTTGACGTGTTCTTGACAAACAGCTTCAGATATCACGGGAAGTAGTCTTCTTCTTCCAACAGGCTTGCTTGCTCCTGGCCTGGACCCACTCCACCCAGGTCAAGCCACAGCAAGGTCACATAACAAGCGGTTCCGAGGGGCTCCTGTTCCGTGTGAGAAGTGATACACCCAGACGAGATCGCGACGGTTATCCTGCAAGCAGATATGCACGTGGCCTCCACCCTGCAGCAGCATGCAGAGAGAGCGGAGCATGCTCAGAATGGAACATGACATCTCTTGTCGTATCTGCCGTCAAAAGACACCTCTGCTACGGCACCTTTCCGCGACTTGCCGACGCCCCTGCTCTGCTCCGAGTTCCTGGTTTGCTGTCCGCCCTAACCAAACCAGGAACCTGCTGGGACTTGTGTGCCGTGACGAGAAGAGGCAGTAGGATGATGGGGCAGAAGAAGAAGGGAAAGAAAGACGAGAAGAAGAAGAAGAAGAAGAAGAAAAGAAGGGAAAAGAAAAGGACGCGGAACGGATGTGCCACAACCCGTCCTTGTGTGCCCCGTATACAAATTACGGTACCCAGGCCCTCGGTGCGCCACGACAGTTGGTCCTGGACCGGCTGCGCGGCCTGTGGGCCTTGGGCGAAGCTAACGATAGTTGCACGTCCTTGATGACGGCCAGCTCGCTCCCGCCACTGATTGGTGCGGACGTACTATCATGGTATGTATCATGTATCAAGCCGGCGAGGCGTCAAGACCTCCAATGCTGGCATAGGGCGGTAACATGACGACCGCGAGCGCCTGAAAGGAGCGCCAGCAAGTGTTTCTCAGCCGCCGCCGCCAACTGCTTTGCGAGTCGGAAACGTGAGACCAGAATACGCCCTAGTATCAGGGTGGATCTGATAAGATCCCTCCCTCTCCCGAGAGGCGAGAGAGTCAGTCAAAAAGTCTGGTCGTCTTGCTCATACTATGCACCAATATTGCATGAGCTAATACATAGCACCTAAAAAGACGGACTCCGTTCGGGGAGGGGCTCGCATGTCTATCACTACCAAGGTCTGACACAGTTAACGGCTGGCAACTGGTCCACCACGGCTTGTGCACGTTTTCTTCCCGTCGAGCCGGGCAGGCAGTCCGTTTAATGCGAAGCGAAGGGCGATCCGGACCGATTCCACAGTCCACATGGCCAAAGACATGCCTGTCCAGACCAGGAGTAAGAAATATTTCCCGGCGCGGCAGCACACTCCAATCAGCAAATCTCCCGAACCTCGGGTCCGCCAATCGCTAGCAACCCGACCATGGTGCGGCAGCTACAGAACAAGCTTACTGGCCTCAAGCCCTCTCTGGCGCTGTAGGAGATAGATCAGGTCGCAGCCAGGCTTGTCACCGGACAAAAGAACGAACGGCGACAAGAAGGCCACACTACACCAGTAAGAGAATAGAGGGATGAATGCATGGAGAAGGAGGAGAAAGGGGGGGGGGGTGTGGACGGGGATAAATACCCTGCTCTCGAGGGTTGCACACCACAAGGCCCCCAGTCACCAGCTGCGGCAAGGGCCCCAAGACAAGCTGTCGAAAGCAGGAGAGACACGCCGCCCCGGACGGCTGGGTTCTTTGAGTTACACACGGCACATGATTTCAGTCGGTGTGGGTCACACAGACCACACTGGCTCCAGCTGCAGGAACGTTCATCATGCGGTCAGGTCACTTTCTTTCTCCAGCGCACAGGGCCCAGCCGTCCCTTCATAAGCATAAACAGAAGAAGAGAAGAAAAGAAGAAGGGGAGGGGGTGAAAGAAAGAAGAGGGGGAAAAAAAAGGGGGGGGAGTAATTTCTTTTTGTGTGTGCACTGACTATACCATCATGTGCTCAGGGAGGAGAAGATACTGAAGTCCAACATTCAACCAGATTTGGGCAAGTTTAGGCATGATGGCATGGAGAGCTCGTTTGGGCACCTAGGTACGCCGTCCTCAAACCCACACCACCAGAGAGATCAGGAATGAGAACCAATACGCTGTCAAGAAAGGATGGCCCCCAGTTGCATGAAGATGATCTCGGTACCCCTCGCCATCGGTCGGAACCTTGACATATTTAGAAGCAATGGCACCACACAACCGGAGAGGAGCAACAACAAAGGAAGGGAGAAAACCAAAACAAAAAGGAAAAAGGAGGTGGGGGAGGGCAGGACGGAATCGCGGCGCAGAGTGTGTGTGTGTGTGTGTGAGAGAGAGAGAGAGAGAGTGGTGTGTGTGTGTGTGTGTGTCTGAATTTTCGGTCCAGAGACTGGCTGATCTACCATAGTCTGGTGGTCCTTGGTACAGCCCTAGCAGCATCCGACTGGTCAACCTTTTGATGATCCACTGCATGTCTCCCCAATACGCTGGGGCGAAGCAAGCCTCCAGGAATCTACTGCTACGCTATGGGTACATCTTCATCCGACCGACATTGACCCAGCATTGCATTGCTACCACAGTAGCAGCTCTCTTGCCGTCTCTCGAGCTTCCTCAGGACGGGCCTGGCCGTTTGACACGACTCACAGTCGGGCCGCCGGGTGCATTTCTGGCCTAGATCCGGGGCACATCCAGAGCTTCTTGAGGGAGATCTCACTTTTCCCCCCCTCCCCCCCCTCCCCCTATGGTACGTACTATGGTACTCGCTAATCCAGACTCCGTACTAAGATCCGGAGACTAGACCGGCTCTTCGAAGCACACCCGGCTGCCAGGGCCAAGGTCTTACAAGGGAAAAGGCTCGCCTCTCTACTCCTTGATGCCAACTCTCCCTCGTACTATGTACACACACACTCACTCACTCACTCACTCACTCACACATGAGAAAGGGCACGCCGCTAGCCCCCGGTTTTTGAGGGTGGTCCGGCTTGGGGGGGGGGGGTTCCATGACTAGCGATTCGCCATCCAGGGAAAAAGAGACAGACGCCCGCCCACATTCACCCCCCTCCCGAACCTCGAAACACGCCAGTGGTGCCTATCGAGACGAATATCAGTCAGTGCCAGGCAGAGAGAGTGCCAGTGCCAGTGCCAGTGCCAGTGCCGACTTTGATCCCTTCTTCTTACACACACACACACACACACACACACACACTCCCCCCCTGTCCCACCATGCCAGGGAGGTCCATCCAGGCCTGTTAAGACTCCTCTCTTTCAGATAATTGTCCCGAATCCATCGTGGACACGCGGAGAGCCCCGGTCGGCCCACAAGATCCTAACCCAGCAAATGGAAACCCCTGATGACATGCGAGTGGGTTGGGAGGCTAGGTAAAACGATGTACCTGTACGTACCTGAGAATCTCTACCCTCTTCAACCGCTCTCCACCCGTCTTTTGCACTGCCTAGGCTCCTCAGGGCAAGATGAGCCTCCTTGGGCTTGTGGAAAGATCCGTTGACTCCTCCTGAGAGCTCTCTCTCTCTCTCTGTGTGTCTGTGTGTGTGTGCGTGTGTGTCTCTCTCTGTCTCTCTGGACCTTAGCCTGATTTGAGAGGAGGGGGGAAAGTGTGGGCTGGCCTGGAATGGCCATTTATTATTATACTGCAGTAGTCACCCATCTTTCCCACCACTCGATTTCCCAGGACTAGATCCTTTATTTTCTCCTTCGGCCACCTGCACAAGCTTTATTCCTCTTACTTGCATGCGCCTCCCGGCCTCCAGCAGGCAGGCAAGGCTCCTTCTTCCCACCCGGGGCCCCGTCCAGTCCTCTCCCTAGCCTTCGCACAGTTCCCGCCTCTCGACCGGTCCGTCGTGGAACTTGTTCTGTATCTTTTCGTACGGAAGGCTCTGTTCCCGGCATTGCCCTTTCTGTTGTTCTCGTGTGTTGCAGGCCTTCTGTGCGGCTGTGTCCGCTCTCTCCTATTCTCCTTGGAGGAGGAACAAATAGCCAGCAATCCGTTGGTCAGGGGATTTTTTTTTTATTTCCCCCCCCCCCCTCAAAAGGTCTCTCTTTTTTTTTTAGCCCCATTGGATGATAGCCTGCGCACGAGCAGCCGCTACAGCAGCACGTTCCCTCCACGAGCCTCACACGACGTACTGGGATCCTAAAAGGTCGCGCCTGTGTGTGGTTCTCGAACATCTCGCGGGAGACTGTGCGAGCCGGGCGAAAGCAGACCAGCAAACGAATTGTGGACCAGAAAAAGTACCGGCGGTTGCACAAGGAACTGCAGAGCCACTGCCTGGTCTCGTGGCGAGGAAGACATCGACTGGACCTCCCGGGCGAAATTTAGGGGGAGGGTTTAGGGAGGAGTTGAGACATCTTTGCGTTGCCAGCTCTCTAATCGACAGACAGATACGCCCACTACTACCATCAGCCTTTTGATTACGAGCCAGACAGAACGAGACCTCGGTCTGGGTTGGAGGGAAAACCGCAGAGGGGGGAGGCAAAGGGGTACTGCGACCACCACGTCGGACTTCTTGCAGCCCTCCTTAACCTTTCTCTTCCTCATAATCCGCGAGTCTCGCCCATCGGTCAGCTAAGCTGGAAGACGGGGGTAAACTCAGCCGCCAAGGGGATCACGAGAAGGACCTAAGCTGCATGTTTCCTTGATAGAAAACAACCACCCCCCCCCCCCTTCTTCCGGCCGAGGACCTCGCCTGCTGGGAGAGCTTGTGGAGTTCACTTCGGAAGAAGAAGAAGAGAGAGAGAGAGAGAGAGAAGAAAAGAAGGGGGGACCAGCAGCAGAACGTCTGGCCAACAAACGCCCACACAACACAACATGGCTACTGCGTCACACAATCCCTATCCTCGATCCCCAAACCCTTCCACAAGGTCATACGATTCCTCGTCTGTCTCCTCCGCCACCTCCCCAGCACCACCGCCGCAGTACTTGGGGGGGCTGATGAGCACAAGTGCGAGGTCAAACCCGCCACCCGCACCACATCCCATTGGTATCCCTTCGCTCTCCTCACTCCACCAGTCCACGGCCTTTCAGCCGTACACACCAGTCACCGCCAGTACTATCATGGGACGGGAGTCGCTGCCATCCAACGACTCGGTGGCCAGCACGCCAGGAACCGCAAATGCCCAGCTCCCTCCTCCTCCCGGCTCTGCCGGCGGCGGCTCCAGTACCAATAATGTACAGCAGCAACAGCAACAGCAACAACAGCAGCAGCAGCAGCAGCAGCAGCAGCAGCAGCAGCAGCAACAGAAGCGAGCCTACCGTCAGAGGAGGAAGGATCCGAGCTGTGATGCGTGCCGCGAGCGCAAGGTCAAGTGCGACGCAACCGAGACGATGAGCTGCTCGGAGTGCTCCAGCCGCAATGTCAAGTGCCAGTTCACCAAGGAGACAAACCGCCGCATGTCGTCCATCAAGCAGGTGCAGGACCTCGAGAAGCAGAACGAGCGCATCAGGAGGGAGAACAGCACGCTGCGGCGCATGATCTCGGAGAAGGACGGCTCGGTGGAGGACGTCGACGGCATGGAGCAGCTCCCTCTCCAGCTTCCCAGCGTAGGCGCAGACCCAAAGAGGAGACAGCGGCCAACGCCGACCCATGACCTCCCCAGAGCGCGCTCGAACCTGTTGGGATTCTCCAAGGGCGCCTGGAAACCGCCAGCACCATACCGACAACCTGTCCTGTCCTCGCTGTTTGACGTGCACAGACCCGACCTGCCCCCCATACAGACAACAAAACGGCTCATCGACTCGTACTTCGCCTCTACGCACAGCATGTTCCCTATCCTCCACTGGAGGACGTTCGAGCAGGGTATCGAAGAGATGTACAGGCCCGGCAACCTACCAAACGTACCGCTGTCGTTCCTGTCCACCTTCTTCGCCGTGCTGGCGCTGGGCAGCCTGTTCACGCCCGACGCACCAGCCGAGCGGTCCTACCGCGCAGCAGAGCTGCTCGAGATGTCGCGAAAGGTGGTCGACCCCTGGAGCAACAATTTTGTGCTCGATGATGCACGGACGCCTCTGCTCCAGTCGATGGTCCTGAACGAGATGAACCTCAAATCCGCGGCGTGGAACTGCCTGGGCAACGCTGTGCGTGTCGCGCAAGATATAGGGCTCTACTCAGAGTGTGGGCCGTGGCCCATCATCGAGGGCGAGATGAGGCGCAGGACCTGGTGGACCATTTACGTCCTCGACCGCACCCTGGCCGTGGAGGTTGGGCGGCCGATGCTGATTGACGACGCAGATTGTGATGTCGCGCTGCCCGCGGGCGTGGACGATGCCTACATCCACGAGGGCGGCATGACTGTCCCGCCGGGCGCAGAGCCCCTCACAAACTCGCTCCTCGCGCTCATCAACGTCGTGCGGTCGTACGGCGCGCTGGGAAAAGCCCTCACCTCTCCGCTGATCGCCACAACCCGCCTCGCGACCTTTGACCAGCACTTCGCCTCGTGCCTGCGGACCTTTCCGCCAGCCTGTGACCCGGCTTCCCAGGTCGCCCTGAGCCCGCACCTGCTCAACCCCCTGGTCTATCTCCTCAACGTGCGCATGCTCCTCCACAGACACAACCTGACGCCCAGCTGCCCGCCCGACGTGCGCATGGCCGCGATCGACCAGTGCACACATACCGCGCTCGAGACCGCCTCCCTCCTGGCGCGCACCACGCCACAGCTTCCAGACGGCGCAACAGCCCTGCTCGCCAGCCACGTGTTCCGGTCCGCCCTCTTCCTCCTGCTCATGGGCCATCACGACGCGGCAGCCGTGTGTGTCCGCGCCCTCGCCGCCATCGGGCCCCGGCGAGATATTACTGTATCGTGTGGACGATTCCTGTCCTTCTTCGCGACGGTCCTGGCAGGCAAGAAGGCAGAATACAGCTCCTACTTTGCGCAGGCCCCGCCTGGCCCTCCTGCGAACGCCATGATGGGCCGCTCGAGCCCCCTGCGGGATGCTCTGCTCCGCGACGAGGAGCTCCTCGTCTATGTCAGCGCCGACCTGCAGGCAGCCACCGAGACGGGCTGGGTCTGGGCGGGCGGCGAGCACGAGGCCCAGGCTGCGCAGACCTCTGCCCCGATCCAGCTACGACCATCCAACAACCACAACCCTGCCTCAGGACCACCCAGGGCGGGGACGCTGTTCAGCGTAGAGGCGCAGACAGGGCTGATGGAGGAGGAGAGCCGTGACTGGGGTGGCTGGGAGCAGGTGGACAATCTGATCCGCGGGCTGGCGTCGGGCTCCACAACACCAACTGCGCCTACGAGTGCTGGGTCTTGGGGCCATGCGCCGCTGCTGCCGCCGTCCAACGCATCCTTGCCACCTCCTGGGCCGCCATCAATGGTAAAGATAGAGTCGGGTCTTGGGAGCCAACACCTCCCGCCGCCGCTACCACTACCTCCCAGTGCTAGTAGGCCGGGCAACGTGGGTGGTGGTGGTGGCAGCAGTACTGGAAACAGTCCCACGAGTACTGTCAAGAATAGTTCAGAACGGATCAGCATCCGAAACATAATCTGATGAGGCAAGAGAGCAGCAGCACTTTTTGAGAGAGAGTGTGTGTGTGTGTGAGAGAGAGTGAGAGAGAGAAAACCGGCCTATACAAACAACCCTCCCCAATTCACGGCCCAGGCCTTCCTCGTCTCTTGTTTCTCTCCAAATTCCTCTCTATCCATCTATCTATCCCTCTTTAATGACAAACGCGGCTACTGGGCGATTCACTGTTTCCATGACCCCCCCCCCCAAAAAAAAAAAGTTATATATTACAAGAGTTGCATGGCATACCGTGTGTGTGTGTACGACTACAGAGCGAAATGATATATCTCCCTTTTTTTTTTTTTTTTTTTTTTTTTTTTTTTTTTTTTGGTGTGTCCTTTCCTTTGTTTCCCCCTTTTTCTCTTTCTCCCCCCTT
>JACWRQ010000268.1:18359-43669 GCA_014849955.1 Cryphonectria carpinicola | reverse complement strand
TATTTTACAAGATGGTTGTTGCATACCGTTTGTTTGTTTATAATTAAATAGAAAAAAAAAATTTTTCCTTTTTTTTTTTTTTTTTTTTTTTTTTTTGCCCTTTCGGAGCGTCTACCTTGCGAGCGATTCCCCCTTCTTATCTCTCTAACCTCATCCATTTTCTTTGACGAGCGCGAAATAATACATCGTCTTCCTCTTGTGGTTTTTTATTTTACCTTTATTTTTAAATGCATGGCCGTGCAATCTGGGCATTGCAGGGGAGAGGGAACACAATATGATGGGCAACATGATTGATATCGAGAGGGTGGGAGAAGCTTGGACCTGAATCGGGTTCCTCCAAGTCACAAGGGCCAAGAGGAGGGAGGGATAGACCAGCTGGAACCAGCCACAGGAGATGGTGTCACCTTTGTGTTGTCCGCTACATTGTCTCCGTACCTGACGGCGTTTCTCTTCCTTGCTCTTTGCAGGACACGCAGCCCAGCCCTCGCCAGACGCACATTGTCGCCACTCGCCCCCCGCCCCCCTTTCGGAGCGCTGCTGCAACGACAACACCACGCGCTTGCACTGTGCTTGTGAGACGGCTGCCCAACTGCCGGATATCTCGGGTTCGGAAAAGGGGAAGGGAAGGAAAGAATCCTCCCCCCCCCCCTCCCCCAAAGAAAAAGGCGAAGAATGTTCTAGCGGCCGGGTCTCCGCCGCACGCAGGGGCGCGAGACACAAGAAAGAAAGAGAGAAAAAGAAAAAAGGAAAAAAGAGGGGAAAAAATACTATGATGGGATCCACCGTCTAATGTGGTGTAAGCCGAAGTGGGAACTAAAAGTGAGCCAGACGACGAAAGGGGGGCCGCGGCCTGCCGACCCTTTTGAGGGAAAGAGGGTGTGACTTTTTCCCCCTGGGCTGGGAAGGGGGGCTTTGTACAAGTTGTTTAACATGGACTGGCTGCTCGTCCATCGTCATCATCTGCCGGCCCCTGGCGAGAGAGTTTGGGTCGGTGGGGGGAGGGGGGGGAATAGTGAATAATTGGGATATATTTTACATGGGAAATGGGGCAAAATTCCGCCATATATCCCAATTTGTACCTACCTAAAAAGGTGAATTATAATCTAGGGGAGGGTTTGATTTAAGGAGCACCAAATACACGCACCGTGTATTCTATATAATTAACCCTCTCACACAAAAATTCAGGCTTGCATGTAATGTATATAGTACATAACAATGCAAATGCAAGGATACTATTACTACTTAGTACTTACTCAAGGTTAAATCAAATACACGAGACTTGGAGGAAGAAAGACTTGCTTTTGGTTTTGTTCTGATTCAGAGGTTTTTACCATATAGAACACTCTTAGAATCTAAAGTGGAAGAAAAGGAAAGAATGAAATGGGGAAAGAAAGGTCTTTGACAAAACCACTATACAGAAGTAGGGAGGAACGTCAAGATCCTGTGCTGGAAGTACGTTGCTTGTATCACCACCGTAGTAAGTGGTAATTCCTCTCTACCTGTATATATATATATATATATATATATATAATTCTCTTCCTTTTCCTTCCGAGTCTACTTTGAAGATCTTGGCATAGAAGGATACAAGAACAAAGTACAGCAGCAAGCTGCAAGAATGTTCTTTATTTCCTTGTCTTTCTAATCCCCAGTGCAGCTTCTCTTCGAGGTGCGCACAAACGACACGGGAAAAAGTAAAGCAGTAACGTACAACGTCAGGGGAATGCGCTCCGCCCCCCCCCCCCTTCCCTTCTCTCTATTTATTGATTTACCCATCTTAGTTACAATCAGGTCAAGCGAGCCGGAGTTCCGCAGGCGAGACGGCCAAGTGGGGCCCTCTTCCCTCCCTTCCCATCAAGGTTTTTTTTTCTTCTTCTTTCTTTTTTTTCCCCTCCGGGGAGGGTTGTATACCGGGTGCCTGCGTGTGGGTGGGTGGCTGGGTGTGCGCACACGAATTTCAGAAGGCGGTTCTCGGCAGCTGAGTAGTTTGGATAGAGAAGGGTCGGCTTCTCGAAAAGAGGCCAGGGGGTTGGGGGTCCGTCGGGAAGAAAGAGGGTGGGGGGGGGGGCTTTCTCTCGCTTTCTGTGTCTCTCTTGGCCCCCCCCCCTTTTTTTTTTCTTCTCTTTTTTCTATTCCCGGATTCTTCGGGGTTACATTTGTGTTACGGATAGTACTACTGGATACGAAAGCTGATGGTCGGCAGAGATGTGCGTGTGTGAAACCATATTGCATTTATGAGTCTCCAGGAAGAAATTAAATCATAACGGACTTCGAGTTAAGGGGAGAGGGGGAAGTAGAGACTATCCCGCCAGTTCACCCCCCCCCCCTTACTGTATCCTCTACGGCCGACAATACTCCCAGGGAAATGTCACAGGGTCACGATTGACATCTCTAGGTGGTGTTCGTAGTGGTGACGCAACGAGGATGTAGGGCTGAGGGGTGGAAACGCACGTGCATAGTCAGGTGTCGAGTCCCATGAATTGACGTGTAGAGTGCGTAGCTAATTATCAAGGGGCGAGGGAGGGAGGATCTGCTGTACTGTAGGGTCAAGGAATCATGCTTGATCTCCCCTGGCAGAGGTTACTTGCTAGCATACTAGAAGATGGCTGGCAGTCCCGGGTGTCACATCTTAGGCACTTGGGTTTGGATAGGATTAGAGAGACCTGCTTGCATGGGTTCGCGTGTCTCTTCACAAAAAAAAAAAAAAAATCGACAGCACATAAGGTAACGTGTTTGAAGAAGAAAGATGATCGCTTGCTTTTTTCATTTGCTATCCACCAGTAAAAAGAAACCAAGTCTTGTTGACAAGTGTTGTGGTATGTTGTCGTCCAGTACAATCAGAAAAGCCGCTTAGCACACCGCATGGGTCTTGCCAGTCTTGCCCGCAAGAGAGTGCTTCTCGTTCTAAAAGGGAGGCCCGGCCATGTCAGTCATTTTGGTCTCTCTCTCTCTCTCTCTCTCACACACACACACACACAGAGAGAAATAAAACAAAATACAACAGGGGAGGGTTCTGAGGGTGGATGATGACATTGTGTCTTCTTACCTTGTACTTGGGGTGGTTGTGTGTGGACTTGGCGCTATGCATATGGTGCTTGTTGATGAATTCCTGGTGCTTCTTGATGGTCTCTGCATCCATCTGGTCGAGCAGCTGAATACACAGCTTGATGTCCCCAATGAGAGAGTCACACCGGTTGCGCGTGAAGTCCTCGCGCACGACGACGCGCAGCATCTTGAGGTTGTTGGTATTGGGGGCCATGGTGTAGGCCGGAACGACCCAGCCGCGGACGCGCAGCTGGTGGGCGAGGGCGAACTCGTCATACGCGCGATCCTCCTTGGCCTTTAGGCGGAAGGCTACCAGCGGGAGACCCTCGCCGGACTTCTTGGACATGATGATGAAGCCCAGGGCCTCGAGAGAGTCAGAGAGGTAGTCGGCGGTCCGGGTCAGGTTGGACATGATGGCCTTGTAGCCGTGCTTGCCGAGGCGGATGAGCTGGTAATACTGGCCGATGACCTGCGAGGCGCCCTTGGAGAAGTTGAGGGTGAAGGAGCTCTGGTCGGCACCGAGGTAGTTGATGTTGAAGACGAGCTCCTGGGGCAGGTACTCGGCGCCTCGCCAGACGACCCAGCCGACGCCGGGGTAGACGAGGCCATACTTGTGGCCCGACACGTTGATGGAGACCACGCGGGGCAGGCGGAAGTCCCACTCGAGGTCTGGCACGGTGAAGGGCGCGACGAAGCCGCCGCTGGCCGCATCGACGTGGATGGGCGTGTCCATGCCGCGCTCGACGAGCAGGTCATTGACGGCCTTGACGTCCTCGTACTCACCTGTGTAGGTAGTGCCCAGGATGCAGCAGATGCCGATGGTGTTCTCATCGACCAGGTCGACAACCTGCTTGGGGTCGATGACGTATCGATCCTCGGCGCAGTAGACGAGCTTCTCTTCGATCTCGAAGTAGCGGGTGGCCTTCTCCCAGCAGACCTGGACGGCAGATGACATGACCAGGTTGGGGTTCTCGGTCGACTTGCCCTCGGCCTTTCTCTTGTTCTTCCAGCGGCGCTTCATGGCCAGCACCCCGAGCATGATGGCCTCGGAGGAGCCAA
Organism: Cryphonectria carpinicola; assembly: GCA_014849955.1. Lineage (NCBI taxonomy): Eukaryota > Fungi > Ascomycota > Sordariomycetes > Diaporthales > Cryphonectriaceae > Cryphonectria > Cryphonectria carpinicola. The sequence goes on along the minus strand of JACWRQ010000268.1, from coordinate 39,568 downwards.
TGCAGCTCGTGCCGATCGCACCGTCGCCCTGGCCGGTGGGGGCGTTGAACAGACGCCCGATCATGTTCACACAGCGGTTCTGGATATCTGGAAATTGGTATGCCCGAGTCAGTGACGAGCCCCGCCGGAGATGATTGTGTGGTTTCTCTCAAACTTTTCTGTCTGCTTCCCTTTCTCTCCCTCTCTCTCTCTCTCTCTCTTTTTTTTTCTTTTTTTCTTTCCTTTTCTGGGTCACTTACCGGCCGACTGAGGGTACTCCTCGTAGTCGATGAAGTTCTTGGAGAAGGACTCGGTCATGAGCTTCTCGGCCTCGTCCTCCATGTATGTGGTCACGAACGAGGCGAGGTTCAGCATGGGGTTGCCGTCCAGCGACAGCTCGTCCTTTTTGGAGGGGGGTTGGAAACTGTCAGCCACACCGCTCCAGTTTATCACCACCACCACAACATTGCAAACTGCAGAGTGCGAGGTATCCTTACCTTGATCATCCTGTAGGCGACATCCCTAGGCATCTCTCCATCGGGCATCTCATGCCTGGGAAGGTCGGCCGCTGCGAACTTGGTGCCGTAGACGGAGGTGGTGAAGCAGTCATCATGCTCGGCGAGGTTGAGATGGATCTTCTTGACCTCTGCGATGAGGTTGCTCTCCGCCTCAGTAGGGTTGGGAATGTTGTTCAGGTGGACCATCTTGGCTACTCGGTACGTTGAAGGAGCAGCAGCAGCAGCGATGTCAAAGAGTGGTGCCGTGGATAGATTCTGGCTTATGGAGTGGCCAGAACTGCCTTTCTGCAGAGCATGTCAGCAATCACGTCCCTGTTTTGGACAACATATTGGGATGCTTTCTTTTCAGGAGCGCTGGATCTAAATAGACACAGGCAATGAATGTGTGGGCCAGTTGAACATCACTGAAGGAGGACACTTACCAGAGATACCAGTCTGTGGAGGCAGATACTGTAGCTAGTAGACAGTCTGGGGGAGGGAGAGAGAGAGAGAGAGAAAGAAGAAGCCTGAGACCAGACAGAGAAACTGGGCAATGAAGGTGGTGTTGTATTACTGTTCGAACAAAAGGGGGGGGGGGCCAGCCACGCGTTTGATGCAGATAATGTTGCTGGATGGTGGGAAGGTAGAAGCAAGGTACTGACGTAATAGCATAGCTACAACTATAGCTACCGCCCACACACGATACAGGGGGTAAGCTCCCCTAATTGCTCCCTCCCCTTACCCTGCCCGTCATACCGCCTCCACTAAAGCCCCCCCAAAAAATGCATGCCTTGCAGCATGCTAAGAGGCAGCCCACAACCAGCTAGCTCTCCCATCCCGATCCAATCTTTCCCTCCTGCCCCCCTCCTGAAAATCTCTCGATCCTGTTTTTTTTCTTCTTCTTTCTTTTCTCCCTTGTTGAGAGAAGGCTGTTGCAGCCGCCGTTAACCCCCCCTGCCTACTCTGACTGACCATTGGGCCGTTGATAGAACGAGGTGCCGCGTTTGGCCACGTTGCACACTGAAGCTAGGTCGAGAATAGGAAGTCCAGGTTGGACTAGGCCTATTGCTGCTGTTGCTACTGATGATGATGATCCAATGGTGATGAGGGGCAAGAGGCACTAGAAAGCTATGGCCACAGGGGGGGGGCGCTGGGCTCCCATATCACTTCAGGGGCCCGCTGGATGCATGGTTCAGGGTGGTCCACAGGGGGTTGAGACTGGCTTCTAGGCCCCTTCTGGCATGGCTCGGCAGGAAAGCTTGTCTCTTGAAGATGAGCAGGGGTGTCCTAACGATGAACTGACGACCTCTCAACCACCTCGCACCATCTCTAAGCCCTGCAGGAAGAGGGCCTTCACCGATCTTTTAGACTTTGTCCTCTCAGAGGCCCTGCCACGCCCACCCAGCAACGCCTGCGCTGCTGGCAATCAGTGGATACAACACACACAGGCACGACTTATCATATCATGGCAGCATACAGGCAACACGGGATCGTCTTCCTCTGTCCATAAGCCCTGGACGAAGTTGGCCAGTCTCCCGTAGTTAACGCGGCACATGGGATGCCGTCTTTGCCGGAGAAATTGTGTGTTGATGCTTGTATGCATGAATTCAACCGCCACCGAGCACGTATACGAGACAGCCAGAGACACAGAGACCAATCATGAGGCCTGGTGGCTAGCTGTGCTTACCAGTGGCAACCTCACATCCGTCCGTTCACTCCTTGGGACCAACCAACCCGGACAACCATAAAAGTGATGGGGCTGCGTTCCCCCCCTCCCCCCGTTATTTATACATTGTGAAAGGGGGCCATCTAGGGACCCCACGGTCCATTCCTGTGATAAACGTGTTTTTTTGTTTTTTTTTGTTTTTTGGTCTTGAGAAAGTCATTCTTCTCCACAGGCAGGCGGCATCTCGGCACGGCGTCCTAAAGGTAAAGTCGCGCAGGCTTGAGGTGGTTGGTTGGTTCCCTTGATCCTCCTCGCCTGTACTGTGCAGATCGATATCTTTCTTGCCCACTTTCCAGGTGAGCCTGTGACTACACCTGACATCTACATAGGAGGCCTCAGTGAGGTGGACTTGGTTCTCCCCCCCCCCCCCGCGTTTCATGAAAGCGGGCATGTCAATTCTGTCTGTCATGAGCACACAAAGTGGGATGCGTCAAGTGGGCGGGCGGGTACACGGGCGGTGAAGTGCAAAGTAACGTAGGAGGCACGACCAACGAAGCGCTGTGGTAGCAATATTGAGTTGGGTGACTTGTGAGTGCTCGATCAATTTACCTCTTAAGCCCTGCCATTTGCATGTGTTGACTTCAAAATCTACTCGATACCGAGCATGTATGGAGACGTCTTTCTGATAGTTTGTGTCCAGGGCACATCCATTGTAGGCACGGGCTGGACCTTTTTAGCTTCACTCATTCAGTCGTCAGCGCAACGATGCTATATCTGATGACCGTCCACAGGATGATCCTGCAAGCTCTTCTCTTATCGGCCTGAGGCAGGCAATGAGCTGTTCTGGGAGATCAATGAACCACCAGTTGCGCGGTAAACTTGGCTGGTCAATGGGGTGACGGACCGGTCAGGAGCGGTTTGTCTTTTTTGATAACTCCGGCCTCAGCCAACATCAACGCGGGAGAGGGCGCAGCCCTTGACATCAAAGGTCAACCTACAGGCTGAGGAACGAGTCTGGGTGCTCCGAGCATCTCTTACGCATCGATGATTCGATGACAGACCCCGCCCGTCCATACAAATTTAGATCAGCATATCTCTACTCGGATATCCAATTGGCATCACTTGAGGAGTTTGAACATGTCTCCTGGGCTGATCGGTATCTGCGATCGGTGCAAAATGCGAGAGCGGCCTGCTGAGAATTACGACGGGCGCAGCGATACTACGAGATCTTGAGGAGCCGAATGCATTGGCCCGGTGATGGAGGTGGGTTGAAGAGCTACGGAGCAGCAACGCCGAGGAAAAGGGTGCCTGAGATCTCACTTGGTCATGGGAATAGAATGTGTTCCATGCTTGAGAAGTCTCAGGCTGCCTGCTCACCGGTCGGTACCCATCTAGAGATCACAACCAATATATCACCCACGCTCGCCGAGGATCCTGCCCCTCCATTCTCTGACAATCACCTTGCTCATCGACTTTTGTTGACAGATCTCTTACGGCTTGCTCGCGGTATATCAAATTTACTCCCCTCCCAAAAGAACAGGTGACATATAACATTATGCGTGCGGCTATATGCGCTCGACGCTAAAAATATATGACCTCTTCTAACCACCAGTGCTTATACACTCGATTTTCAAGACCATTGAATCAGTTCGATAAATAACAATTCTCCCTCTAACGGCAAGGCAAGTCTTGAAAAGACACTCATAGCTCACGGATGGAAACCGCTCAAACACAGCTGCCAGTGGCAGGTCTGTCCCTTATTTAAAGCCCCCCCCCCTCACCCCTCTTCCTCTCCCTCTCTCGACACCATATCACAGCCATTCACGATGTTCCATAGAGCATGTCAACATCTCCATGGTCTTCTAGAAGCCAGTAAACCCACTCACACAGGACAATAATCAAGTCCCATGACACCCCAACGATTAATGACAGCGTGGTCGTCGACAGCCCATCCAGAGGAGCAAGGCCGAGAACCTATCCCAAGACCCATTGGGGGGGGGGGGGAACGTATAAAAACTACCCAGCTCGCCGAGCCCTCCTCCTAAAGACTCTTGGAAACGTGATAGAAAGAAAAGAGAAAGAAAGGGAAAAAAAAAACATTATCCCTCGAAGGAGCCCAATACTCCAAGGCCCGGCCGCCAGCGTCGCCCGTGTCTCTCAATCTGGATCAGGCCCACGCATCCCGGTGATCGACGTTCATGCCGTGCTGTTCATTCCCACCCCCTCGGACTATCCCGTCCTCCCCAAACTCCTACTAGACCCTGAATCATGAATCCAGGAGGGAATAAGCACTTTCTCTGTCTCTCGATTGATCAGCGCAGGGTTGATGAAACGGGGGAGGGGGGGGTGTGAACACGTGTGCCTTTTTTTTCTTCTTCCCTTTCCTGGAGAGGAGAGATGCCTCTGTCCTGGAGTGAGTGTGTGTGTCTGTGTGTGTGCGTGCGAATATTTAGTTGTATCGTGGCTGGCAGGTGGCTGGCCAAAGGACTTGATATTGTGTAGATCTATGGAGGTAGTGTTATATCAAACATCAGCTCAACTTTAGGTTACAGCCTTGGTTAGCTACTGTACTTCTACTCAAGATTGTGTGGACTGTGCCATGAAGCTTTTTTGATTCTGAACCCTGAGTGTGCTTCCTTTGTCATGACTTGTTCATTGTATGATCTATGGGATAGGAGAGAGCAAAGAAAAAAGGCAACGGCAGGTCGAATTGGAGAGAAATATCAGTACTTGTCTGTAGGGCTTCAGGAGGACAGAGACATGTGCTCACTAGCTGAATGAAAAAAACATAAAACACATTCTGTCAATGTCACCATGATATTTCTGCAGGAGCCCGATGCGCACATCTCATCACACAAAGTACTAATTTGTTATTATGACCTGGTAACCTGTCGTCCCAGAGCCCTTCCTTTAGAGGGGAACACAAGACGGCCCAAGTCAACACCCTCTCAAACATGTCCCAACTTTCATGAGCCTTTTCCCTTGCAGATAGACCCTAGCAGTGATATCAGACAGCCCAAAACGCCTGCCATGATGCTCACTTCCTAATCAAACCCATGTTGGGGTATGACAGGTTCCAAGCCCTGTCAAAAAAAAAACCAGCCCTTTCATCCAAGTCATAGGGGGTATATGTAGTCATGATGTGTGCCCTGCATCTCATCCAACCCCATGGCACTACTGAGGCTGATGATCAGGACCAGCCTCATTATCGATATGATTGGCTAAAAATTGGAAGCCTTTTTCACCACCCATCCTCATGTGCCTGTCAACTCTCACAGCAGAGCAGCATGTCTCTCTCCTTAGCTGTCCCGGCGCTGGTTCGCTGACCGTGTTCCTGCAGTTGAACTTCCTATCTGTCCCTGTGTCGAAGACTGCTGAGCCGCCCGTGTCCTGATATGAAATCGCTCCCTCAGCCTGTCCGAAAGCCTCTCATGTCCGGTTATTTCAGCCTCGTTGCCCACAGAGGAGCCCTGGTCCTGTTCGGCTCTGAGGCGTCGCAGGGCTTCGATGCGTTCCTCCACGGAGGCGTGTCGAAGTCCAGCAATGTCGAAAAGTCGAGGGCGCCTGCGTGTGGAGGTCGTCAATGGGTCACCTGCTTCGTTCCCCGAGGCGTCGAGAGGTGGTGCGTCAGCATTGTCTTGGCTGTTTCTTAAGGTGTCGTCGTGGCCAGGTCGAAGGTCGAGACGGCTGTAAAGAGGACACACGCTCGGTCAGTATGTGTAAGTACCAAGTAGGGCACAAAGAGAGGAACTCACCAGAGGGGACATGTCCCGGACACGTCTACCAGCCATGGATCGACACATTGTGGGTGGAACTTGTGGTTGCACGGTAAGACGCGGACGTCCTCGCCAAGGTTGAAGTCGTCAGTACAGATCGAGCAGCCCAAGCCCTCCTCATCGTTTCCCGCGCCGGTATTTGCACTGTTGCCATCACCACCAGCACCGCTGGTTCCCTTTCCCACAGAGGCGGTCGAGGAGCCGTTGCCCACAGATCTGGGGTCACCTGTTGGTGGCTCAGTTCCAGGGGCGGCGGCGGCGGCAGCAGCAGCAGCAGCAGCCTCAGTGATAGGACTCTCTGGAATCGTGGAGAGATGGCGCTGTGAATCACTGCGGGGCGGCACTTCGTGACTTGCATCCGCAGAATGCTGTCTTGGCTCGCGGGGCGGGGCGGCACCACTCTCGAGCTCAGTGTCGAGATCTGGTTTCGGCTGCTGCTGGTTGTCGCCAAATTTGACGATGGGTAAGGTCTCGAGGACGGCACGAGCGAGGCCCTTGGCCCGGCTCTGCCTCGACCTCCCGCCAAACCCGGCGCGCGGGCCATATCTCTCTGGGTACCTGTGAGCGCGGATGGCTCCCGAGCCGATGATGATGAGGAAGAGGAGGGTGATGAGGCCGGTGATGCTGTACAGGATGCTCATGGCCACGGCAGAGTTGTTGCCGTTTGATGAGCTCTCCTGTACTTGTTTTGTAAAATTGCCAGCGATGGCCGCCAGCGCGGCGCCTCCGCCGACCATGGTGATGTTTTGGACCTGGGAGGCAGTGATGAGATCTGGCGTGGTGAGGATCTTTTGGTAGTTGAGGTTCTGTCCTGCGAGGCCGCAGCACTGGCCCTGCTGGCTGTAGAGGAGAATGGCGGCCGGTTGAGGCTCGTTGCTCATGAGCTGGTTGAGGATCTCGTCGGGCTGGATGAAGGAGTTGTTCATCGGGTCGCAACACAGGTACGGAATTACATCTGCGCTGCTGATGTCGGTATAAGTAGTGGCATCGGCATAGGTCAGCTTGCCTTGGATGTTGATTTGCTAAAGAAGGACAGGTCAGCGGGAGTTATATGCTGTGGCAAAGTCGCGTCGATGATGACGATGATAATAATAAAGATAATTAGTGAGTTGTAAAACAAAGTGACTTACCCCTCGGTCCGTCTGGGACTCGTTCAGGCCCAGATCCGTCGTCAGAGGAATGACTGTGTAGATGAGAGGGACGACATCTTCATCAGCCGCCGAGACTGACAGCTGCATCTCCGAGGCCACCTCCCAATTCAGCGGCGTCGACATAGGATACGTCTGGGCCAGGTCCGCGCACACCATGGACAGCGCATTTGCGAAGGCTAGAGCCAACGCAGAAGAACGGTGCCATCCCATCGTCCCTGCAGACACCAAAGGGCGTCCGTCGCCCCTTGTGGGCGTCGGTACTCGACTCGATCTCCTAGCACACCGAGCTATCTCTCTCGCTCTCTCTCTCTCTCTCTCTCCTTCCTTCCTTCAACAGATTACCCACGTAGAGTACGTGTGTATGGGTGGGTGTGCGCGGTGTTGCTGTACAATAAGAACCTGACTTGCATCAGCGAGCCTGCGTGTGTAGAACAAGTCGCCGCCTGTCTGACCGTGAAGAAAGACGCAAAAAGGTACGATACTCGAAATGATGCTGTCACATGTCGGGTTTTTGAATTCGAGGAGACAACGAATGGGTTCGGCGCTGCGTTGTTATATTCCTTCCCTCACGCCGTCTCGTCTTAGCATGACGAAATAGTTCAAAGAGTAAAGTGATTATGATGATGACGATGAGAAGGACAAGGCGGCCAAGAGAAATCCAAAATGGCGAGAACGAGGGAGGGCTAAAGCAGTTGCATTTTCAAAAGTGTGTGTGTGTGTGTGTAAGTAAATGTGGAAGGGGTGACGGGTGCGGGGACAACTTTCAAGACTATGCCAAGCGTGTCTTGGTACGGACCGTACGTACGGTGTAAAATGGATGGGGAAAGAGTGACCAACAACGCTGGCTCTTGCTGGTTTGTTCGAGTGAGCGTCCTTGGCGACAAGAAATTTGCTAGTCATTCGACCGTGGTCCCAAGATTGGCGCCAAGGGCTCACCCAGAAAAGGTGCCCTCGATACTATCTCCTCACTCTTCCGGCCAGCCCGAAGTCGTGTGTCGTAGTGGTTGGGTCTACCTGTGGGGAGGGCGAGACAGGAGAGGGGGAGAGAAAGAGAAAGACGGTTGTACTTTTGGGAGGTTTTTCGAAGGCAAAGAGAAGATGAAGCTGGCCCTATTCTCTCTCTACTTTCCTAACTGGATGCGACACTTGTCTGCCCAAAGTAGAGAGGGTTCTGGTTCCCTGATTCTGGTTTTGGTTCCTAGTCCTGATCCTGGTCCCTCGTCTAGATCGTCCTTCTCTCTTGGAGCCTCAACTCATAAAACTCCAAGGCATAGTCGTTGTGCGTTGCGCGGGGTGTGACCAGGTCAGTCACGCGCAACGCTGGCCTGGGTACGACGGCTCATGAACCAAGGTTCGAGACAGGATGGCAACTGGCTTTGGGGGGGGGGGGGGGGAGGGGGAGGACTGATTTGCATTGAGATGGAACTGCTGCTGGCGGTGGGATGGGGGCAAACTCTGAGACGCTCTTTATGTTTTAGCCCGAATGTTCGTCAAAGCGGCCATCCTTGGCGCTCGGCACCGTCGACGCCAGATCGAGGAGAGAAAAGGACCTAAAAGAAATCCCACGATAACAAAAAGATACTCTCAAGTAGCTGGCCTCACCGAGCCAAGCGAACAGCTCAGGATACCGAGAGAGGGGGGCGATGAACATGGAACTCGATGATGAACTGACGAAATAATGACATGCAGTGAATGACGCTAAAGTACCACCATTTCCCCAATTTTGACTGCTGTAAAATTGGTTGGGCTACCGAGGGTTAGGGTTAAAATATCATGATGTTGGACCAGAAACTGTTTCTTTTTCATAATTATCACTACTCGTACTCCCCCCCCCCCTCTCGATCTAGGAAGAACTGGCTCGCGAGAACACAGTTCATCATATTATTTTCAAGCTGTAGGAGGGTTCATTGTGACAGCGCAGGCACGCAGGTTATTGACCCCAGGTCCCCACACCTAGACCACCTGCAGACTATCTGTCCGTCGTGGGGAGCCGATCATCTCCAGGGAAAATGGTCGACATGGCACCGTCCCACATCAGAAAAAAAAAATCACTACTACTGCTACTACTACTATTACTACTATGGCATATAGTATGGCAATATTCAGACGAGATCTACATATGAGTCGACAGCCCTAAGACAAGTTCCCTTGTCGTCGAGGAGGCTCAATTTCCGAAACGGGAAGTAGGCATGGATTCTCCCCTGTAGCAGACTTGGACCCCATACAGGAACCGTTTGAGGAATGTATTTCCCGGTTCGCTTGCTCGGAACAAAGAACCGTGTGAGAGAAGGATCGGTATGAACGTGTAAGAAGAGGAGAGGGGGGGAAGGGAAAGAGCCGCAGTGTTTAGTATGGCTCGCGTACATCGTTCGTGGGGCCGCAACAACGTTCCCACCTCAATTAGAGCCCTGACGTGGTGGTCACTGAAGGGAGGACTGCTCCATCTATACATTGTGATTGCATGTCAGAGAGAGACGAGAAATGATGCAGGTCATCGATACGTAGACCGCAACCGTTCTAAATATAATCACGGTGACGGTACTCGAATCTTTTAAATGTGAGCGTATTACATCTCCAGCTGAGGGCCGAAGGACATCGGATAGCCAGTCCACTGCATAAATTCAAGCTTGTTGATCTTGCAGTTCCTGAGAGATGGGGTGAAACGTCTCTGAGTGTGGATGAGTGTCACTCACAGTATGCCAGCAGCCACGCAACAGCCACGCTCACCGGTACCGTTGCCTGGAGGAGATTCCTGGGTCGAGAGCAGGGTTTCTTCGGCTGTGCAATTACCGTGCCCTCTTTAAGAAACCGGGACGAAGGTAAGTGGGGTTCCATCCTCGGATCCGTTACTATCGTTGTGTCTTCTGGCGCCCATCCTCTTCCTAACTCCTCCCCTACTCCTCCCCCTACTCCTTCTCCTCCTCCTCCTCCTCCTCCTCCTCCTCCTCCCCCCACTAACCATACTGCACCTCACAGTGCTCCTCTGTCACTCAATGGTGGATCTCATGGCCGATCAGATCTCCTCCATATCCCCAAGATCATTCATGGGTGCCCAGTCCCCAATCTCCACTCTCTCGGGCCTCACAAATACACCGTGCTTCATCTCGGAGGGTTCTCCCCAGTACCGCACACTCCCGATGCTGCCGTCGTTCTTGCCCACCGGCTCGTCCAGCTGGATACCGACCCACGCACCCGAGCCACCGGGAATCTCCTTTACCTCGCCCACATACCTGACAACCCCGCGACGTGTGTCGTCACCCCCAACGCGGCACCGCTTGCCGGCCTCGATCCCGCGGCTGCGGACCTCGGCCGCGAATGCGGCAATCTTGGCCTCCTCCCGGCTGGGTGCGTCGGGGTCGAACCTCCCGAGCTTCTCAGCCTTCTTCCATGCGAGGACGGAGTCGCTCTTCTTGGCGTATTCCTCTTCGGGCATCACATACTTCTCGACGCCAGTGGTGTCGGTGTAGTTTGGCCTGGCCCCGGGTGGCCGTGTGTCTAGCACCTATAGCGTTTCTGTCAGCTGTGTTGAACTGGGTAATGAAGTAGCTCGCTTTCTCATAGGTGGTATCACCTACGTGAAGTTCAGCATACGCCACGAGCGAGAAGGAGCTGAGATAAGTCGAGTCCTCGTCGCTCGCTTCGATGGGGATGCCCTCCTGGCCCGAGAGCTTGAGGGAGATCCTCTGCGACGACGGAGGTATCCCCGTCACAGGCTCCAGCTTTGTCTTGAGTTTGCTGATCGACCACGATGGAGTGATACGACGCTCTGATGAGGTGTTTTCTGACACCACACGCATCGGTACATCTGCCATGATTGAGGCCTGTGACGGTCAGTGCTGTCCAAGGGAGCTGGGTAAGGACGTCCGTCTGCCTGTTGCTGTAGAAATGCGTGTAAAGTTTTCTTCTTCCTCTCTGGGCAAGACTCGAGATTGCGCGGTGATTGAGGTTATCCAGACGCAAGACTCTCTACCCACTTGCAGGCAGGGAAATTGCCAGTCATTCATCCCACTTGCCATTTGGGCGGGCGGTGACACACAAACCCAGCCACCAGCCACAACACCACAAGCCAAGCCACAAGGGGAATTGACTAATGATTTCTCGTGTGTGGCGCTTAGCCCCTGCCCATTTGGTCTACAGCACCTTCTCTCTTGCTCTCCCTCTCTCCTTCCCATCTCTAGATAAAGTATACATCATGAAAGTCAACTCCTACCTTCCCCGACATGAAGTAGTTACATCCTATGTAGTATGATTTGCACCATCCTGTGTCAACCCGTCCACCTCGTCCACCCACCAGTGTTGCCACCTCACCCCTCCCGTCTGCATCTACGAGATCTCCAGCCGCGAAGATGCGTGCATGTATCTCTGACTTCTTGAACACCAGGCAGCAGACAAAAGAGACACACACGACTTCAGCTGCATCCACGAGCCGGGCAGACTATCGTTCCGGGTTGATCACCTCGTCAGGAAGCTCAGATGATTCCATCCCGCCTCGACCAGTGAGCACTGGTGCTGTCCCCACCCAGACAAGTCCCAAGACCAACCTTCAGGCTGATACACCGAAGCTTCTTTTTCTTGCTTAGGACCGCCTGGAACCCGCGGCCTGCTCTCCGTGCCGTCTCTTCTCGTTAACGGTTTCCATGGTGGGACTGTCTTGGTCTAGCGGAACTTTGCGGCTCAAGCTGCAACGTTCAAACGAAAAAGAAAAGAAAGAAGAAAAAAACATGCTTGGCGACACCGACAACGCCAATTCACCTATTTGCCGGTGCCCGTCTGCGCTCCCCTTCATCTTGAGCGTCGACGCCGCCTCAGAGGGACACGACATTGTCATGCTGTCATACCTCAGATTTCGCGTGCCCCTGGCTCCTGGCCCCTGGCCCCCGCCCCCTCCACCCTGGGCCCGACCCCCTAAAGCGCACCTATCATTTGTCTCTGCTCCCTAGCTGGACTCCTCTCCTCCGTGGTTTCACTGGCCTCTCGCGGCGCCTCGAGAAACGGATCACGGTGGGATCAGCCTGGGCCTCCGTCCTGCGATGCTACCCATCACAACCATCTCAGGAGCAGAACCCGGCTTCCGGTCCATGGGGACAGCACAGGAGCTAAGGCATTGCCGCGGCACACTGCAGCCTCGCCTCACATGTGTGTGTGCGTGCCGCCATGTCATTGGCACCTTGGGCTGAGCGTATTGACAACCCGGAACCGGCCAACAAGGACAACAAGATGCAACGCAAAGGTCCGCTGCATGACATTCTTACCGGCTGCCCTGACCAGTCGGAATGCACCTGGCCACGGCTGCCATGTACTTTACACAATTTGATTGTGTTGGCTGCTCACCCGACGAATCGGCTGGTTTTTTGGGCGCCGGTCTAGACAGGTTCATCTCGCCTCCTCGCACCTCTCACGCGACCTCAGCTCAGGCCCCCGTCGAGGTCCTTTCTCTACGGCCTGACGGGGTCCAAAGGCATTATGCTGTCGTGCCGTCCGAACTCTGCTCCCCATCGACCAACAAAGAGGTGTTCGTGGCAAGATTTTGACATCAGCACAGCTGCCTCCCTCTGCGGAGTGTTGTATACAGAAACAAGTACAGTGACTTCTGCATGCGCAGCAGGGCGACATCCTCCTCTCGGGCAGCGCACGGCATGTGAACTATCCGCTCGCGTTACCAGCCACTACAGTCTATTCGGGCCAGACACGAGCCATCTTATCCTTGCCTCCAGACCTCTTCCGTCTTGATGCTTGGTGTTCACCGCCTTGTTGAGTTCACACGAAACTCAGCGCCCAAGACATGGCTGCGAGGATCCGGCATGTACGGGGCCCGAGCTAGGACGTACCGCCAGTTCACCTTTGTATTTTCTTGGAGCTTTCGATCAGAACCCACGGTAGGGGTGTAGGTGTAGGCCGAGGCCCAATCCAGCGGGGACGCTAGTTTAAGGTGCGGTCGCTGCCGGGGCACAACGTCACTGCTGATGAGAACTAAGACGAGGCTTTTCCTGCGGCTGAGGGCATTCCTCTGTATCTGACCATCCCGGGCTTGCGACCCCCCTTCAACGTGCATGGCAAGCAAGGCCTGCTCGGGTCTACGAATATTCCCTGGGTGGTGCGAGACCTTTTGCTCGAGAACTCGCTGCCCAGGTGTCCATGGGCATGGCACAGCCGCATCCCGAGTGCGCTTCCTCAAGAGACCGTTCCTCCTTGTCAGAAGGACAGGCCAGGTGGCCAGGGCCTGGACCCTGCTGCTGCAGAGGCCAAGCAGTCCTACCCGCCAAAAGAGCTCATCGCATTTCCATGTTCGGCTCGAGACGGGGCAATCTTGCCCAGGGGTCTTCTCTTAGCGACAAATGCACGACAGCTGTCGCTAGTCCTACCACGCATCCACTTCAGTGGACTCGGGCGCCAAGGCGGCCGGCCGGCAACAATCATCACACACATGAAGAATCCCTCACTTGACTCAAGCACCTGCCTGGCCGTCGCCCACGTCTCGCCGACACCAGACCTGTCCGGAGAGAGAGAGAGGGGGGGGGGGAGAGCTTTCTTGGGGTGTGTCATATCGTGAGTGCAACGATACAGATCTGAACCGCACGGTTTCTTTGTGGTCTGTACTTACGCATGCCTGGCGTCAGGGAAACCAGAGAGCCAAGCTACCAACTCCATCCTGATGTAGATCCCGTTTGCAACTTCAATGCCTCGCACATGGGAACCAACAAACAGAGTAAGCCACGGAACCACAGAAAAAACAATAGGACGCCGCTACCACAAACAATGCTTGGGCATCAACAGCCCGTCAAGACTAATCATCGCCATGCATGACATTACACCGCGTAGTCATGGTCATCTTGCAGGAGCGCCATCGTGCATTGAAAGCTGGTTTTGAAACCTGACAGCACAATCACCCCGTGACATGTAGCGCCCACGACTGCGTGCAGGGTGGTCCCTTGCCGACTCCCTCACACGACCACAGCAGGCCCAATACCGCTGCGTTCTAGACAGCCCAATCTCTTGCTAACGACCAGCTCGCTCGAGGAGGAGACGAATGAGGTAGTAGAGGGAGGCCTGACTTATTGCCCAACTTGGGTAGGAGAGCCGAGGGAAAAGCAATACCCTGCTGCGTTGTCAAGTCTCCCAGAAGGGGAACGGGCTGACACTCGTCCGCCTACTTCGAAGGGCAACGTTTCAGGTGATCGCAGTAACCACAACCCATTTCCGGCCAGCACGCCCGCCAGCCAGCCATGTCGCGCAGCGGCTGATGCCTTTCTTCTCGTACCGAACCGCAGGATCCATGCTGATGGGGCGCCAACAAAGAAAAACAAGTCGAAGATCGTGGTTCATGGGAGGGGGGGAGGGGAGAATAGGTCGCTACTAACAATCAGATCCGGGACGACGCACAGCATTTGGTCGATCTGCACCAAGGTATGGATGGCTACAGCAGCGCTTGACCCAGGCCCAGAATTATTACCTGGGTCTGGCACTCCCAGGCCATGTGAGCCCTCTTCGCCTTGGCCCTGATTCAAGGCAATGAATGGGTGGCTGTGGACACGCAAGCTGACCGCCAATTCAACCCCTTCTGCCGCTTTACGAGCTAGAGATTGGATACCCGGGATTCCCCTCCCAGGAGCCTGGTCTGCATTCTTCATGCTTTGGGCTCCAAGACCTCCACACTGGATGATGGCATTCTCCACGCTAACCTTCTACGCACCCACCCACCATCGGCCAACATTGTCTATAGCATCAGCTCAACAAACGGGGGTGTCATCGAGTTTCCTCGAGAAGAAGAAGATTGATGATGATGATGATGACATTGTCAGTGAGAGGATTTCGTGACCCCTGACCCATGGGTGTAGAGGAAAGGGGAGAAAGAGAGAGTGTGCGTGTGGGGAAGAAGATCATCTCGAAGAAACGTCCGACTGAGCCTCGCACAATCAACAGAAAAGTGATAAGTGGAGAGAGAGAGAGAGAGAGAGAGAGAGAGAGAGTAGAGGTAGGTGTACAGTATTGTACAACTGTAAAAAGCTAACCAAGGGACATTCCGCTGCGCACAGACTGGTCTCTAACGTCCCGGGCCCAACCTTAGCAACCCTTCCGCTCGGCGACCCAAACTGCGACGACACTCCACGGACCCAGAGGGCTTCAGACCGCGCGCCCCACCGACATTGATCGTGCACGTTCGCATGAGGACACCCACCCTTACAGCTCAAGCTCGAGATTGGCTGCGGCAGGCTAACAACCCTGACAACCTAGAGCAAGCCACCAAGAGGAGCCAAGGCTAAGAAGAATGGGAAGGCCCACCAGGCGTAGCTTTATCCGATCGATCAGTTGTGCGCCCAGAGGGGCAACTGAAAGGGGACCCAAATGCGGAATCTTGAGCGCGAAACGTGGTCGCGACAGGAGTGATCGAGGTTTGTCCAAGGTCCCTAATACCCTATTCTCCGACGATTAAAATTGGGAGCATCTTGCGGGACCCAACTCATGGCTCGCGAAAGCCGCCCCAATACCCGAGGCGTCTTGGTTGGCAATTGCATGGTGCGCGAAAAAGAAAACGGAAAAGCCTCGATCGTTCCCAAAGGACAACAACAGTAGCGGTATGGGTCCAAGGCTTGTGGCTTCTGTTGCTGAGGATGGATGACCTTCATTTCACAGTCAATGTAGTTCCTGAAGTGGCCTAGGCGCGGTTCTGCTGAACGAACCTGTTCAGGTACCACCCACCCACCCACACACACACACACACACACACACATACTATTCCTCAGATCTCTCTGGTGTCCAAAGCCCCTCCTCCAACACTTTCTCAACGCCTTCACTCCAACCAAATGTCCTAATAGGACACTTGCATCGCGAGTAATGCTCGCTCTACGCTGACCTCCGCTCCGGTCTCGGCGGATACGATACTAGGCAGCGAAGCACCTCGTACGATCCAGTCTTGCGAACGGCCATCAGCGGCCAGACGGCAAATTTGAAGGGGCCAGCCCAATTCTACTGCTACTACTACTACTACTACTACTACTACCACCATTACTACCATGACCACCACCACCACCGGCACTACTACTACTACTACTACTACTACTACTACTACTACTACTACTACTACTACAGCTCGACCTTACCGCCACTGCTGCCTGACGGGAACTGAGCCGCTCTCCTGCGGGTGAAATCGGCCCTGGCCTCTTCAGAGCCAACCGTTCCGGCGGCATCATGCCCCAAAATGCATGGCGGCCTGCTCACCCGCGCCTCTTGCAGTGCCATCCCGCTCCAGTGATGAACCCCTTCAGCCTCGACAAAAGGTTGGTGCTGGGCCATTTTCTTGCGCCACTGACTAATGTTGGGATGGGATGATGATCCTCACTTTAGGCCCAAAGGGACGGCTGGGGGGGGGGTGTGGATGAATATTCACTCATCAATGTGTGTGTGTGTGAGAGAGAGAGAGAGAGAAAGGAAGAGAGAGAGAGCCTCTCGACAAGGGGGTCAGGATCAGAGCTATACACACAAGCTCGCTCATGCATGAATTCGTGGCCATGTCACCATGCCCTAGTTGATAGCTCACACACCAACGACGACCACCTCTTGGGTGCTCAACGCCGCGCCCAGGGGGGTTCCTTGTGGCCACCCACATCATGGGAAAATCCTAAGCTCAGCGATCAGGGTGCGGCATCACGAGACTCGACTAAGTTACCGTCGTCACCTTGTTCCCCCTTCTTCACATACCTCTACTATGTACTTGCTTCTTCTTCTGACGTTGTTTCGAGTAATGTACAGCGACCCTGGTGCGTCTCCCCCCCTCCCCCCCCACACACACCTCTCTTCTCTCTCTGTCTCTGTCTTTTCGTCCCCTGCGGTTCGTCCAGCTAATGCGTCGCCACACAACACTGGAGACGATCCACCGTCTTATCCCTACTGCCGGCCATTCTTACGGTACATATCATGTACTGTACTATGGTACAACTTGGATCACAGGTGGGCCATGACCTCTATCAGATCCGCCCTACCCTATATCAGAGATGCTTGTTCTGATATAGACCCACGCATTTCAAGAGTCGAATCCGGCCGCCTCTCCCCCCCCCCCCAAGGTCGCCTATTACTGACATAGTATCGTCCTCTTGGGCAGCTTCTTCCTGTCTTGGGGGCTCCACCAACAAGCTGAACACACCCCCTTCTTCGACACACACACCCCTCCCCTCCCCCCGGTCCATGCCTCGCTTCTGTGCATGTCTACTATAGTAGCTTGTGACCTCTTCTTGCTTCTTCACCACCTACCTCGCGGTACCGGTACCATAGTTACTTTGATTCCTCACGCTGAGGCTTCCTTGCCTTGTGGCAGAGAAAGCAGACTTCCCAATCTGGATCTCTCGGGTTATGGGGCCCTCCTGTCCCTCTCTCAGACTGACGGATCCATGTTGTAGATCGCCTGGCTTCTTTCCCTCGAACCCTCTTGTTCCCTTTCTTTTCTTCTTCCTATCATTTGCCTGCAGGCGCATCTTCCCGCAGCTAGCCCGGCTTCTTCCCTGTCGAGCTCGCCTCCTACACGGGCTACGTGACCCCTCAGGAGAAGACGACGACGACGATCATCCACACGGGCGACCGTCTTAACCTTTGCGGTGAAGAGGGAAAATTCCGACAAACCTACTTTCCCAACTGACGTATTCACCCGCTCTGGGGCTGTCGTCTCGCGACTCCGTGATCCTGACCCCTGCTTCCCTCCCCCCTCCCACTCGATTCCTCTTCTCATTGTATATTCCCTGACCATTCCTGTTATTGTTTTTTTCTTTTTTCTTTTTGGGGTCTCGTCAGGTATTCATCTTAACCCGGTCACAATTGGTCAAGGTAGCGCCAATCAGATCACGGCCCTCAACCTCGCCAGACACGACCCACGCCTTATATCTCTGACGAGAGAACCTACAAGCCACCTGCAACCTAGAATAGTCATCCTCAATCCTTCTGGTCAGCCCCTGCACGTTCGAGAACGTCAGCCTCGAACACGGTTTTTTTTTTTTTCCCTTCTTTTCTTCCTTCCTTCATGCTCTTTTGTTTTCCGCAACTGGCCTGAAGGAGCCATTTCTGTTGCGACTACACTTCTGGAGATTGTAACGAGAAAGAGAGAGAAAGAGAGAGAGAGGGAGAGAGAGAGAGGGTGGAGAAAAAGAACAGAAAACATTCAAATCGGTGGAGCCTTCGAATAAATTCATCACGGCAAAAGAAATATTACGCCCCTCGATCGTCACTGAGGGACACAGATATTGTCGTCCATCGGGCCAAACCTCCCGCCCCCCCCCCCCCCAAAAAAAGTATCACAGCACAGCAAGGACATCTTGTCCAAGGCGTTTCATCCGCACAACGCGGTGTGGCATCAGGGCCTGACAGTGTCTATATCAGCCCTTCAAGGAATCTCGACAAAGGAGCACAGTGTACCCTCCTCCAATACTCTTGTTCGACTCGACATCTTCTCGACTCTTTGCTCTTTCGAAGGGGGGGAAAGAAGGCGGAAGCGGGACGAGAGCAGACCAGACCAGAGCGAAGGAGGGAGGCAAGGACCAACCAAGACATCCCATCCCACAGCCTGGTCAGCGTATCGATGAACAACAACCGCCGCTCTTAAAGGCGAAGACAGGGCACAGACAACACCCATCGTGGATATCACGTCACTACTACTCAAGGACCCCGACTCAAATGAGTCCCCCGACTCGCCTCCAAACCAGCCCCCACAAGCCAGCTCCTCCACAACTGCTCTTGCGCAACCTCCTCCCACCATCACAGCAGCAGCAGCAGCAGCAGCAGCAGCAGCAGCAGCAGCAGCAGCAGCAGCAGAAGCAGCACACCCCACCGGCGCTTCCGTCTCGAGGCCAGCATCAACAGCTACTGCTAGGTTGGCACCCGCTGCGGCCATCCAAGGCGGGCCGCAGAGAGTCGCCGGAACGGCTACCTCGGTCGATACTATGTACGCCATGCCAACGGCGCCACCCCCTCCGCCGGGCTCGTACCCGTTCTTCGGCGGTGGCGGATATGCGCCGGCGGCGGCGGCATCATTCCTGGGAGGGGGCGGATCATCAGGAGGAGCTGTTGCCTTGCCAGCGCCAGCGGCAGACCCAAGAGGACCTGGACCGATAGGGGCAGGACCAGGACCAGGACTAGGGCCAGGGCCAGGGCCGAGACCACAATCAGGCGGAGGAGGAAAGCGAGGCACGTCATTGCACACGGGGGAGAGCCCGGCCAAGAAACAGAGCAAGTGGTCGCCCGAGGAGGACGCGCTCATCATCGAGCTGCGCGGCAGCGGCATGAAGTGGGAGGACATCTCGAAGCGGCTTCCGGGACGCAGCTCGATTAGTTGTCGGCTGCACTACCAGAACTACCTAGAGAGACGCAGCGAGTGGGATGAGGAGCGCAAGAACAAACTCGCGCGCCTGTACGAGAGGTGAGTAATTTTACACGCACACACACACACACACACATTCCCACACCAACACTACCCAGCTACCCCAAGGAAATTCGCTCCTCCTCCTCCTCCTCCTCCTCCTCCTCCTCCTTCTGTGTCCTCCTTCCTGTTTCGGGGCGTTCCCAGCCTGCCTTGGCGATGGCCTCGAGTCGCCTGAGGGGAAGGAAAAGGGCCCCAAGGAGGAGGAGGAGGAGGAGAAGGAGAGGGGTAAGGAAAAGAGAGGAGAAGGGGAGGTTGCTTGGTGGGAGGGCTAGGCCAGTCTACAAAGCGTCGATGCACCTACGCCCCATCTCTCGTGTGAGCACACACCTGGGTGCATACACGAAGGTCCCACCAAACAACCCAAACCCCATCGAGATTCACGATCGTGAAGATGGAGCCTCGCCGCCCAACAGTTCCCACCCTTGTACCCCGGAGAATTACTGACTCGCATGGACGTGCCCAATCACAGATTCAAGCCGGATATGTGGGCCAAGGTGGCAGAGGAGCTGCAGATCCCGTGGCGCGCCGCCGAGGCCATGCACTGGCAGCTGGGCGAGACCGACATGGCGACTCGGGCGGGCGTTATCCCCTTCACGCTGGCTGGCAACTCGCAGCAGCAGCAGCAGCAGCAGCAGCAGCAACAGCAGGAGGGCGGCAGCAGCAGCAGGTCGTCGCCTTCGCGAGGCCACGGCCACTCTCACTCGCAGGGCAGCGTGGCCCGGGGCGACCCGCATCTCCGTTACCAGCGCGGCACAGCAGCAGCCAACCTGCCGCACCATTATCATCACCATCAGCAGCAGCAGCAGCAGCAGCAGCAGCAGGTCCCTCACCCTCCTCCACACCCACCACACCCTCTCACCATCCCGACGCCTATGCCGAGCCTATCGCCGCCGGCAGGCTCGAGCCGCGGCTCCTATCCGATCAAGCGCGAGAGCCTACCGCCCATGGGGCCTCCGTCCGAGTACATGTACGAGGTCGGCCCAGCGGCTGCGGGTCCCGGCCTCCCACCAATCCAGCCGAGCGGCAGGGACCGGGGCCCAGACGGTAGGATGCAGCTGCCGGGTGTGGCAGAGCTCACGACGGGGGTCAGCCCCTACTCGACGCCGGCATACTCCCTCGGCGCCATGAGCGCCAGCCCCAGCGCGACCGCGAGCCCACGTTCCTCAGCACTGCCGGGCCCTGGCATGGGCTACAGCCCCGAGGGTAGCGTCAACTCGAAGCGGGGGAGAAACAGTCCTCCCGACTCTGGCCGGGATGCCATCAGAAGGAGGCATTGAGACCCCTAGGGGTGTGTGTCCAGGCGTGTGTGCAACTTCTGCAGCGGCAGCTGCTGCTGCTGCAAGGAGCCACATTAAAATAAAAGGGCACGGCGCGGGCGCAGAAAAAGCTGGAACTATGAAGAAGAACAAGACGACGATGACTATGAAATACAATGATGATGACGTTTGAGGCGGTCAAACAAATTTTCTTCTTTTTTTTTTTTGTTTCCTTATCTCTTTCAACTTCTGGCACATACATACATGGGCATGGGCATTCTTAACATACAGGGGAGCAGAGAACACGGCCTGGTCAACGGTGGAGTTGAGGGAAAGGTTTTGGGGGGTGGGGGGCCTGGTGCCATGGTTCAGGGAGAAAGGGGCCTGGGGATATATGTGGTTTGGGGGGGGGGGGGACTCACAAGGGACGGTAAAGAGGGCCGGTGATGATGGACTTGGGCTAGATGGTAGGGAGGGTTGAACT
>JACWRQ010000268.1:2748-18349 GCA_014849955.1 Cryphonectria carpinicola | reverse complement strand
TGAGTGGTGGAAGACAAGATGGGGCGTGAGGGGGGGAGGTGGTGGGGGATGATACAGGGATGCGAGTGACGTGCCGCTGGGCGTGGGCGGGGGGGGGGCGCATCACGACCACGATCACCATACAAGGCAATGTGGATTTGCATGCATGCATGCAATCTTGGACGGCGAGCGTTTTCACAAGAGGTCGTTCTGCCCCCTCCGTGGAAACCTACCAATTTTCTTCATCTTCTTGATTTGGGGGGGGGGTTTTTTTTCCTTTCCTTTTTCTCGGGGCTCTTTTGGCTCTGACAAGAAAAACCTTGGAACTCTCCACCGACAAGGAGCAAGCGGGCGCATCACATTGAGAGGTACGCATCGGGCTGGAGTGTCTGGGTTTTTGTTTTGGACGTTTCTCTCTCTATCTCTTCTTCAAAGCAACAACACAACAGGAAAGAAAAAGAAAAAAAATTATTTCATCCACCTTACTTGTATTTATTTTTTAAACGATTCCAATTTTCTTTTCTTTTCTTTTTTTCTTTTTCTTTTCTTAGGGAGAAGATGATGACATAGAATTTGCCTCTTTTTTTCCCCCCTCCCCTTTCTCTTTCTTCTTCTAGGGAGCACGGCTACACTCAGCAAGTAGTTGAAGGGGAAAGCAAAGCAGCGAATACCATCATGGTACCTTTGCGTGCATCAGCATCATCATCATGGCCCTTCTCATTTGTTTCGGGTCACGGGCAAGCCTTTGGTACTACCACACACACACACACACACACACACACACACACCCACCAACGACATCTTTAAGAAAATAGGAGAGGATCGGATCAAACCGGCTGGACTGGTGGCAGACAAGGCCCGAGGAGGGTGGACGCATAACCTGACTTGAGGTGGCATTCGTCGTCAAGGGGAGTTAGGGGGTTCTGGATTTCATTCTGCAACGTAGTATGCAGACGGACCAACAAGAGGTCTAGGTCATTATCATGGGTCATTTTTACCGCTTGATAGAAGGAGAAGAAAATAGAGCCGGGGGGGGGGGGGAAACCTCCCAACCAGGATCATAATAGAGACTTTTGTCCCTCGCCTTGTCTCACAATGAAACATCGTGCCCCCCTTTTCCTCGGTGACAACTCATCAATTTCCAGATGAGGGATAAACCTCGGAAAACAAAGTCATCCAGGTTAGATCGAGTTGTCCTTTGTCATTTGTTTCGGACAATATGCCAATTAGTTTTTTTCTTCTTCTTCTTTCTCTTCCTTTGCTGCAGCATGTAATTATCCTTCCTTGTTTTATCCTGCAATAACCCACCAATTGTCCCGTTCGTAACCGCTGCGGAGGACCTCGCCTCCCGCGGCGAGGACGTCCTCTTCCAGTTCACCCTTTTTGTACAGGTGGTAGAACCTGTGGAATGTCTTGTCGGTGTGCTGGTGCTGGTGCTGTTGCCCGCCGTCACCACTTCCCTGGCCTTCTCCTCCCCCGCTAACGCCCACCCCTGCCGCGCCGCCATCGCTGTCACCACAAGTTTCATTTCCCAGCGGCACGGATGCACCCGCAGCAGTAGCAGCAGCAGCAGCCGCGCCGACAGGAGGACCCACCACATGTGCGCCCGCTTCTCCACCACCACTGCTACCACCACCACCACCGACAGCCTCATCTTTATCACTCTCACGCGACTGCTGCCGCTGCCGCTCCTGCATATCCTCACCGCCGCTTGGACAAGGAGGAGGACGAGAAGGGTCGCGGCGTCCCCCGCTCTCGGTGCTCGTGTCGTCCCTCCTGACAGCTCCGTGACCGGTCTCCTCTTCCTCCTCCTCCTCCTCCACCACCTTCTTCTTCTGTCTGCGTGGCGTCTGGGTAGTATTATTCCTCGGGATTCTTTTTTCCGTCTTCTTCTCCTTCTTCTTCTTCTTCTGCTGTGGCGCTTTCATCACCCACGGCACTAGCAGGTCCTGCTCGCCACCTTCGTCCCACCCGCGCCGGCTCGTGCCCTGCTCCAGGGCCCAGACGTAGACCAGTACCTGACCGCCACTGCCACCGATTTCGGACGAAGCAGACAGCGACGATGACGAAGGCGATGATGACACGTTGGTCTTCCCGTCCCGACGAACGCACCGCAGGAGCTGTCGGATCGCGTCGACCCGCCTCTCCCTGGTCGACAGGTGATGGATGACGGCGATGCAGATGACAAAGTCTGCCCCGCCGTCCCTGAACGGGAGGTCCAGGCTGTCCGCGACGGCGGCATCCGCGCCAGGGAGGACTACCGCCGCGGTACTGGTGGTGGTGGTGGTGCTGCTGCTGCTGCTGCTGCTGCTGCTGCACCACATATCCCTAGCCAAGCTGACCAGGGCGGCGCTCCGGTCGCACCCGAGCATGACCACGTCACGGTTGACACCCATGTTCTTCCCGTTACCACAGCCCACGTCCAGCCCAACAGACCCGGCAGGACGCGAGGCGAGGAAGGACGACACAAAGGGCCAGGGCTTGTGCCGCGTAGCGCTGAAGTGCGGCGCGATCGCCTCGTAGACGCCATGCACGTGCGTCTCCTCGTATATGGCTGCCTTCTTTTCCTCTCCCCCACCTCCTTCTTCCCCTGCCACCCGCCCTGGGGAGGGCGCCGCGGCTCCCTGCCGTGGGGCTTGTAGCCCAGGGGTGGTGGTGATGATCATGATGATGATGATGATGATGAGATACTTGGTTGATGACGCTGACTGATTTTGTACCCCTTGACTCCTTGCTCTCTTTTTCTCTCTTGTTTCTCTCTCTCGCTCTCTTTTTGATCTTTCTCTCCCTGTAGCTACAGCGGCTGTCGCTCGCGCGCTGGCCCCCACGCCCAAGTTCCAACCAAAGCTCACCTCAGCCTGAAGCGCGCGCACACACACACACACACACCCACACACCCACCCTGGGCACTGCAGGCAGCCAACAAGGCTAGAATACTAAAAGAAAAAGAGAGGTGCTGCCTAGCAAGCTAAGTTAGCACCAAGGCAGCCAGTAAATGAAAGGGCGTGCGTCAGACTTACTACAGCACTCCGTCTGCAGGACCCAGAGCCAGGGGTTGGTCTGCTTTTCTTTCTTCCCCTCTGTGCTCACCGTTTTTCACCTGGTTCACCGCCCGCTGATGTGATACGATACGATGCAATGCGACGCGGGACCCCAGCTGTGCGACCCCAGATCGCACCACCCGACGTTCCCTCTCGGTCTTCTCCCTCACTGCTTGTCTGTCTATCTGAGACACACACACACACACAATTCCCTCTCCTCCTCGTCCCGTCCTGACGCGGAAGTGCAAGAGCTGACGTATGTGTATATACGTACCTTGGCTGCCGGGTTCGCGGGTGCACGATACACCTCACCCGGTAAGCCGAAGTGGAAAGAGAGGCACCTAGATGGTAGAAGTAGACAGACTGGCCTGGCCACACCTGCTTGTGGAGGAAGAGGCCAAAGGAGGTCGTCCAATGATGGCTGGCGGCGCAGGCTCAATCAAACAATCTGGAACTAAAAAGAAAGAAAGGAAGAAAAGAGGGTAGGAGTAGTGGCGGGGAGAGAGAGCAACGGAGAAGAAGGAGAGCGGTCTGGCGAGTGCAACCTTGCTTTCGGGTCCACACGATGGCGTCGTCGTGGTCGTCGTGGTCGTCGTCGGATGGGAGGTGCAAGGTAAGTTCGCTGTCACCCTGCACACGAGGTACTGGACACACACACACACTCTCTCTCTCTCTCTCTCTCCGTATCTCTCTGCCTCGCGTGCCCGTTCGATGATGAGGCTTTCTTTGTCGTTGACTGTAGCACAAGACGTTGGTTGCGATGGTTTGAGGCTCAAAATGTTTTTGACGTCTGGAGCCCCCGTAGTGAAAATCTCCGAGACACAACTTGGAGGGAGTATTCCTCAGCCTCTTTCTCTCTCTCTCTCTCTCTCTCTTTGTCTTTCTTTTCTTGGCCTCCTCTTCTTGGCCTCAATTCTGCGTCACAGAGAAAACAGGAGAGAGTGGTGAAAAGGTCTCTGTGTGTCGTTGTACACAAAAGTAACTGCGTCGTAGCAGGAGTAGCAGTACGTACCTGCCTTTGGGGGTCGGGTTGAGACAATCAAACAGACAGGGAAGGAAGGACACACACACACGTGGGAGGGGAGGGGTGTAAGGTTTGAAATTTCCAGGGGTGTGGGTCTATTGTACATGCAATTAAAATCATGCTGTACTAACACAAGTCATGGTACCACGGTACAATCGTCTTTGTACTGTACTCCAGCTACAGGAATCGTGTACGACCAATACACAAAAAGGGAACAAGGGGGCCCTGTTTTTTTTTCTTCTCTTTCTTTTCTTCTTCCTGTGGTCAGACACGGTTCGCGCTACGGAGCATTTTTAGCATTCTTGGAATGCTGGTAAAGTACTAGACAGAAGAGGGAAAATGCATCGTCTATCGTGATGATGAATTGTATTGATTGTCACCCAACACCATGGATAATCAATCTAGTTGATACTGGAGGTTATGAACCAGGAAAAAATAACCAGTTCAAAACATTCATCAGGGGGGGTGTCTAATTCTAATACATGTTCCCATTTATCTAATCTACACCAAGAAAAAAGAAAGAAAAAAGAAGAAGAAAAACCTATTCAGGGGGCATGGTTGTTATTGTTGTGGATGGTTCATCAAGCAAAGCCCTGTAAGCGTTTTTGTGGCCTGCGCCAGCCAGCCACAATATCAGATGGGCTTTGTCTCGAACCCGTTTTGCTGATGTTCCCCGGCTTGTCAGAACCATAGCTTTTTTTTTTTGGGGAGGGGGGGGACCCCACGTTGCTCTTGAGACACCTCTCTCTCTCTCTGTCTCTCATATCATGCCTTGCCCGTGTTCAGGGGGCTCTTGGGGTCATACACATCTGTCGTGATGACCTCGGGGTACTCGATCCCCCCTTGCCTCAGTGCCTCGTCCATGACCTCCATGATGACCAGCGACTCGCTCCACGGCATCGTCGCGCTCTCGAGCTTCCCGTCCCTCAGGCACCGCGCGCACTCGTCCGCCTCCCAGAACATGCCGTGGCCCCACCTCCTCGCCGGGTCCTGGGGGATCGGGCAGTCGACCACCTCCAGCCGGCTCGGGTCGGCCCTCCTGAGCACCCTGTACTGGCGCGGCTTGAAGGCCGGCCCCATCACCTGGATCTCGCCCTCGGACCCTTGGATCCGGATCGAGGGGCCGAGAAGGCCGTTCTCGTCCATCTCGGTCGCGGCGCGGAGGCTCGTCGTGGCGATGCCCATCGTCTTGTGCTGCGGGAACGACACGACCACCGCCGTGCTCTCGTCCGCGCCGGTGCGGTCGTACTTGTTCATGCTGGCCACCACGCGGGGCCTCTCCTTGGTGCCCGGCTGCAGGTGGTACAGCGTCTGGAACAGCCACGTCAGGGAGTAGATGCCGAGGTCCAGCAGCGCGCCGCCGGCCAGGTTGGTGTTGACCATGCGGTGGTCGTCGGGGAACTCGAGCGACCCGTCGGGCCGGCTCGAGCTGAACGAGTTGTCGGCCAGCACGCGGTACACGTCCCCGATCTCCTTGCTCGTGATCATCTCCCGGATCTTGATGCTCAGCGGGAAGTACCGCGTCCACACCGCCTCCATGAAGAAGAGCTTCTTCTCCCGGGCCTTGTCCACCAGCTTCCGCGCCTGCGACGCCGTCACCGTCAGCGACTTCTCGCAGAGCACGTTCTTGCCCGCCTCCAGGCACAGCATGGCGTTCTGGAAGTGGTGCGAGTGCGGCGTCGCCACGTAGACGATCTGCACGTCCTCGTCCGCCACGAGCTCCGCGTAGGAGCCGTAGGCCCTGGGCGAGCCGCCCACGCCCAGGTCCCTGAGGAAGGACTCGGCGCGGGGCTTGGACGACGACGAGGCCGCCGCCACGATGGTGTGGGCCACGTCGCTGACCTCGCGGCTGGCAGGGTCGTTCAGGAGGTCCTTGGCAAAGGCTGTGAGGCACTGTCAGCTGCTGTCTCGACTAGACAGACTGTCAGGTGATCCGGCTGGCTGGCTCGCTGGCTGACTGACTGGTTGCGATGCCTCCTGTGGCCAGGATCCCCCACTTGAGCGTATAAGGAGCCATCTTCAATCGGCGTTTACTTCTGAGAGAGCGGCACTAGAAGTGTTTTTTGTTGCCTACAAAGTTGGGGCTGCGGCGGGAGAATCGGATCGAGAGTTGAGAAGGAGAGAAGAGAGAAAAGAAATAAGTTTTTGGAAAGAAACGAAGTGTACAGTAATTGATGTCATCGCCAGCAAGGCGTACAACTTGATTACCGCTCAATTACCCCGCCTAATTACCCCTCCCCACAGCGTGTTTGAGTTGGTGGCAGGGGATCCAAGCTCCAGGGCACGCGGGGTTGGTCGAGGGTGGCCCTAGCCCTACAACGAAGCACCTGTTATCGACTTATCGGCGTGATTTTAGTACATACTGTAGAGCCTTCATTCTCTCTCCTCTCTGTCTCTTTCATCAACGGGGAAGGGCGACGACGACGGCGTGACTCACACGAGCTGGCCTGCATAAATGACCTGATGGGCTCCGTAGATCCCGCGGCATTTTACGTATCTTGTTGCCAGCATCTTAGCAAGCCGAGGCGATTGCCTCGCTCAGGGCTCTTAATCTCGCTCAAATAGGGTGGGTTTGTTTTTGTTTTTGTCCTGACCATTCAGAAGAACACGAGAGTGGACTATAGGATGGACTGGCAGACTTGTTGTCATGAAGCATCCTTTTTCTGCAGAAGTGGCCATCAAGAAGTCCGACAGGGGAAAGGAAAGGTGAAGGAGGCCAGGTTGCAGCCGGAGCCACTCGCCCTCGACACTCTCGGCCTTTGACGATCATCACAGGGGAGAACGCATATCTGGATCAATGATGGATATGGGAGGAGGGACGGAGACAGACGAGTGAGTGTCTTAAGCACCCTCGAGGGCACTCCATGGGGAAGACACGAGGCTGCACAGAGTCAAATATGCTGGACTCGTCAGAATGATGAGCAGCCTTGAGGTCAAGAGACGAGGTAACCTCTTAACGGATGCATTGATCCTTTTGCCATCAGATAATCGGTGCTGGGTATGCGGACAATGCCCCTCGGCCGAGGTAAAATTGAGTAGTAGTAGTAGTAGTGGTGGTGGTGGTGGTGGTGGTAGGAGTAGTAGTAAGGCATGCCAGCCGCTTTCGACCTTGGAGCAGCAGATGTTATGCACAACAAACGCCCTCCTCACCTCTTACCCTTCCTTCCCAACAAACAGGTCATGCATCCGTCTTCACACGTCCGCCTCGAACGCTGAGAATCTCATCCTGCTCTACACGTTAGCACAAAGCCCACACCACATCCTTATTCCCAGAATTCCATCTCCCTCTCTTTCTCCCTTCGCGGAAGAGACAAACTCACCTCAGCCTTTCTCTTCCCCAGCACGCGGTCCGGCGTCGCCCTCGAACCACCGCTACTACCACCACCATACAGCGGCGTGCCACCGCTCTCCTTAGTGACCTCGGCATAGCAGCTCGCATGGAAGGCCCGGCCGCCAACACGGGTCGCGTCCGTCCACACCCACTCCTGCGCCTCGTCCAGCCACTTGGTCTGGAACTTCTCCTGGCAGATGGGACACACTGTGTTGACGGTGTCGCCGTCGTCGGGCACAGGGATCCACTGGATCTTGGGGGCCGACGAGGCTGACTGGGAGGAGGAGTTGGCGTTGGGGCCGTCGGGGTTCTCAGCGTGTTCGAGGTCAATGGTCTCGACGTTGTGGATCCAGTCCTGAGAAAAGAAGCGAAAGAAAGAAGAGGAAAAAGAGGAAAAGGGTCAGTCATTTAACATAGCCTCTTTCAATTGTATGAGATCAAAGACATAGAAAAAGAGCGGGGAAAAGGGGGGGGGGGAGGTGCAGTGGTGTAAAAGACTTACAGCCTGGTCCACATACCAGCTTCGATGCTGGCCTCTCTTCTCCGCCTCCACCATCCGCTGTTTGACCCGGAAATGCCAATCCATGTGAGCCGTCTTCTTCTTCTTCCCCTCCTCGTCAGTGGGGAATCTTCTACCACACTGGGTACACTGTGGCCCGAGAGCCTCGTAGAGGGAGTGGACGAGATGTGGACGTGGCCTGGGAGGAAAAAGATGAGAGCATTAGCATTATATTCCAAAGTTAGTGTCACACACGAGTGAATATATCTTTTGTTTTTTCTTTCTTGGTTTGCTTGGATAAATCTCATGAAGTCTTTTTTCTTCTTCTTTGTTTGGGTTACATACTGTTTGAGCGAGGCGACAGTCAGGCTGATATCCCCACTCGACATGACGGGCCCTGCCTTTGCGGTCGCCGCGATACTCTGGGCCATGGCGATGATGTTAGCGAGGTCTACTCCTCCTATGCCTGCTGCGGCTTTTGCAGGGGCAGCAGGGGTCGCCGTGTTAGCCGTGTTTGAGACCGCCGCAGCAGGTATAGCAGCAGCAGCAGCAGCAGCAGCAGGAGGAGGAGGAGCAAACGGCCTGCCCGGTGGCGTCTGGCCTGACTGAGACGCAGAGCTGGACAGCAGACCAGCACCTCGCAGCGAGGCAAGGAGGGCCATGGGGTCAGGCGTCGCGGGCTTTTGAGGCTCAGCACGCTGAGGCGTGGGTGAGCGCAGCGCAGCGGCGGCAACCGCGGCAGCTGGTGGGATCTGGGGTGTCGATGTTGGTTGTTGAGGCTGAGGGGTAGCAGACTGTCGGCTCAGCAGCGCAGCCAGAGCACCCTTGCCCAGCAGCGAGTCGAGAGAGACAGGAGCTGGCGGCGCCGAGGGAGACGGCACGGGGGCTACTGGCGCAGGTGAAGGACGCTGCTGCTGTGGCTGCTGCTGCTGCTGCTGCTGCTGAGGTTGTTGATGATGATGCATAGGAGCATGAAATGGAGGAGGAGCGGCAGGTAGAGGTATTGCAGCAGCAGTGACGCTCTGGCGGGCAACAAATGACACCCGGTATTTTACGGCAAGATGATCTACTTGATTCCTCACAGCCACCAGCTGCTCCTGTGGCAGATTCCTGTGCTTGTCCCTCAGCAGTCCCTGGAGGGCCAGGAGTGCCGTCAGCTCTGCCTGCGTGTCAGAACTATGCGGTGACCTTCCCAACGCGGCCCCGACAGCAACGATGAGTTGCTCCAAGTCATTATTCAAAGAGTCTATGCTGAGTCCAGGCTGGGCAGCCGGCGCGCCATAGTATCCCTGGGAGGAGGGCGGTGCAAAAGGCGCCGCGCCCGGTGCTGAAGCAGGCGGTTGAGATGGCGGTCTGGTATAGGAAGAAGCCATGGCCTAGTAAGAGGGAGACAGGGAGGGGGGGAGGGGGGAGAAATTCCATCAGTCAAATGCCCGTCTTTTACAAGAGTGCTGGGTGAAAACCGGATTCTTTCTTCTTACCTGGGGCTGTGGATATGGCTGCTGGCCAAAGGCTGACTCGGGCCGCTGGCCATTTATGCCTGGATGGGCAAGAGGTTGGTTGAAAGGGGGACGGGCGTTGGGGGGGGTCGGCGTTGAGCGGTGGAGTGCACCTGGCAGAGGTCGACCGCCTCTGTTGCGCATCTGACTGCGGGCCTGCTCCTGTTGTGCCTGCAGGGCAGAGGTCCTGGCCTTGATGAGGGCATTCTCGATAGGCCTGACCACATCAGGAGAGAAGACGGGCATGCTGTCGATCGAGCCGGGCACGGGTTCCTTCCAGGTCTGCAGCATCTCTTCCAGCTTGTGCCGGGTCTTCTGGTCGACCGAGGCATACACCTCCATATACGTCGAGTAGAGGTTCTTGCCAAAGAACAGGGTATACGGCGTGCCAACATTCTTGACGATCGAGTCGAGCAGGTATATGGCTGGCAGTTTTCTCTGGGGGGGCGCCTGCGTCACAGAAATGTCAGCGAAAGAGGCCAAGACTTGGGGGGGGGGGGGACGGGAGGAGGCAGCGGGTGGTGCTTGATCGCCAGAGAGCTACGGCCACTGCGGGCAAAGGTGTTGGAGCAGTTGCAAGTCATCCCCGTGAAGGCCGGGGGCGGTAGAAGGGGGGAGGGGGGGAGCGCGACACCTACCTTCTTGATGTGTTGTTCCAGGATCTCGGCGATGGGGTAAGCAATGTTGGTCAGTTCTCTGGCGAGATTGGTCAAGGTTAAAATTTCATGGCGAACATTATCCTTGAGGTCCTCCACGGCAGCCTGCCAGTCCTGGATCATCGACTGCTCTTCATCTTCGGCAGACATGACGGGCAGCTATTGAATCTCGCGGATGCTATGGTCTGACTTGTGGATTCTTGAGAAAGAAAGAAGAAGAAAAAGGCACAGCAGGAGAAAACGGACGCGATCAAGAGGGCGTGGAAGAGCGGAAGGCTTCCAAGCTGTCTGTCGCGGCCAAAGAAGAAGGAAAAGGAAGAAGAAAAACAAAGAAATGCTTTCGACTCCAACAGCCACCAACAAGTGAGAGCTACAAAAGCAGGTCTGACGATATGCAAGACCTCTTGTTCTCTCTCTCTCTCTCTCTCTCTCTCTCTGTTTTCTTTTCTCTTTCTTCTCCAATACTTCGCAGCCCCAGAGACCAGTCTCCACCAGCTCGTCGTTTGTCCTCCCCCAGCCCAGCCACGCAAAATGTGCGACACACAAGAACGAGCCCTTCCTCACTGCACCATCCGCTCCTGCTCCAAGACGCCGACTCTTTCTGCTACGCCAGTATATTGACCAGTATCCACCGGGGGCCTGGAAAGATGTGTCTAGTCGATTAACACGGAGGTGTCGGGCGCACGCTGTGGAATCGGGGACACAGCAGGATGGTCAATGGGGACAACAAAGTATGAAGAAGATGTCGCGCCGAGGATTTCGAATGATGATGCATAGAGGGGGGGGGGTCAAGAAAGAAAGAAAGAAGACGCCGCCACCGTATTTGGGATTAAAGATGCGACCTGTGTCGCAAGGACGAGGAAGAAGGAAATGGACAAGGCGCGGTTGGGTTGCGGTGGACAGCTTGCTGCACGGGCAAGGCTGTTGGATTTGCCGTTTGGGCTGGCTAATCGCGCGCTGGCAAACAAAGCCTCAGGGCCACATGGGTAAGTGATTATGTAAGCCACAGTGAAAGGCTGGTGCTTTTCGCGTCACCTCCTGACTCCAAGTCATTCAGGCTCCAGTAGTAAATTTGCTTTGCACGGACCAAGAGTTGGTCCGTTCCACAGCAAACTGGAGCCTGAGCTTGCAACGAACAGAAAAAATTATCAATCTTGCTTGATCTTTGGATTTGATTCAATTGAAAATAGTATCAGAAGATTGATCTGATTTCAAATATTCGAGTTATATAAAATTTAAATAGTTATCCGCGTTGATGGGGCTGCTAGAATTCGACCATATATCAAGAATATATGTTTGCAGTGGCTGATTCGGAGCCTGGGCTTGCAACGGACAGTGAATCCAATAAATTGTTAGAAGTAAGTAGGCAGGTCAAATAGTTGTCACAAATTCTTCATAATTGCTCCTCCCATCTCATCAGGCATAAGAAACTCGAGCGTGGTGATGGTTTCCAGATCCATCTGTACCGTGTCATCACAACACCGCTTCGAAAGGAGGTCATTTGCCAATCCATATTTTATACCATGTATCATAGTTGGTGTTCCGGTTCAAAATAGCAAAGCATCACATGAGACTGCATGAATCTCAGACGCAGCGTGATATTACGTGTCTACCTCAAAGGATAATTATTTGAGTAACTCCCCCCCCCCCAACAGACCCAGTTACCGTTGCCCAACCCTCCTAAAGCAACGTCCCCCCCCCCCCCAAAAAAACCGAGAGAGAGAAGAAAGAATTGCCTCTCCCATTAGACCGACTGCTCCAGGTAAAGGTGGTAAGTACTATTCGGAGTGACCCGCAGAGTCCACTCCACCTCCGCCCGTCCGCCGCCCAAAGTATTGCACGCGGCCTGACCGTCGACGCTCTCCATGAAGTCGAGGGAGCCAGGCAGCCGCATGTGGACCGAGCGGGCGAGGAAGTGCTTGATGTCGCCGTCGCCGATTCTGTTTAATTAACGGGATACGTCAGCCCTTGGGATGGATTTTGAGGGACGATGGAAGAGGAGAGAGAGAAAGGGGGGGGGGGGTGACAGGAGGTAAGATCTTCCTCTTGTAGTAATTTGCTAGGACGTGGGTTGGGAAGGGCAAAAAAAAAAAAAAAAAAGGCAATAAACTCGTTACTCACAGATTAGTCTCGTTGGAACCGTTGTTCTTGTCGTCGTGGCGGCCGAATCCAAACATGCAGGTGCCTTCGACCCAGTACGCTTTTTTCCCCAACAAGAAACAATTTCCATTAGCCAGTGAGCTCAACCCAGTTATCGTCAAGGCATTTGGTTCCCTCTGATTCTGCTGATTACATAGTATCATGAGAAAACAAACAGACAAAGAAAGAAAGAAAGAAAGAAAGCCCTTACGAAACACATTATCAGTCCTCCAGCCCGAAGCCAGCACGGTAAAGTATCCCTCCCCCTCGAACTTGCGCAGGATGTGCTCGCAGTCGCGGACGAGCATGGTGCCGCCGTCCTCGCCGCCGACGACCTCGCGGAAGGAGCTGCCGCCGCACTGGACGCTGCTGGCCGAGGTGCGGTTGAAGGCGAGGGTGGTTGGGGTCTGGTAATACTTGGCGGCCAGGGGGGCGGCGGGGACGGGGACAGCGGCTGTGGTGACGAGGAGGGGCGCCATGAGGGCGGTGGTGAGGAGGGTTGGGATGAAGCGCATTTTTTTTTTTTGGAAAGGCGGCGCTGGGGATTGTATCGTTTGGGTTTGGGGGTTGCGTTGTTGGCCTTTTTTGGTGGAGGGGGTGGTTTTGTGTTAAGCAAAGGACGGAGGAGGGAAAGAAAGAAGAAGAGTGTTGTTTTGACTGCGTTGATGCAGGTTGAGAGAGAGAGAGAGAGAGAGAGACTTTGGCTTTTCTAATAGTGTCTAGTGTCTGGAATTGAAAGTTGGGAGCTGGTTCCGGACAGAGATCAGAGGGCAACTTGGGGAGAGAGGAAGAGAAAGACAAGTCTTGGATAGTGAGTGACCCTCGAAAGTTCAGCAGCTCAAGGCCACAGAAGCTGCTGGCCCGCCGTCGTCTCGGAACTTTCCTCGTAACGAACTTCAATCTGTTCACGTCGAGACAGTTTGACACTCTCCGATGCTGAATCACCGGCCCGAAGAAAGGCGACGAGGACCAAAGAAACGTCTCAACTGTCCGTCCGCCCTGGTCCATGAATCACGGCAATAATCAACATGTCCCATGCGATCTTGTCCCTTCATACACCTCACACAACTGAACACAAGCCATAATCATCGTCACCAAGGAACGCACTCTCCATGTCTGGTAAATTTGCTTCTCATTAATTGTAGAGATCGATAGAGATCATAAAGCTCGTTATCTCATTTACAACAACAATAAGGCACCTTACAGCAACAGACTTCCCTCCTTGGTCTGTTTTGTAGCGTACCTCTCCTCTTCCTTCCTTCCTCCGCTTTTTCCTTCTTCTTTTCTTCTTATTTCATTTGTATGGGTATCTCATGTGGTGGTATGTAAACTCCTCTCTTCGTTCTCCCTCTCTCCTACCTTCTTTTTTTTTTATTTTTTTATTTTTAGTTTTTGTTCTTGGTAATGTCCTTGAAGGCCCAACGGAAGAGCTGTGCAGGTAAAAAATGTCTGGTTAACCTTTGGCTGTCCTCCACAACACAACTTCTCTTCCGTCTCTTGGGACTGGGCGCAAGACACACAAGGAAGACACATCTTAGAAACGGTTGAGATGGCTTGCCTCGGAATAAACGCTGGACCGACCACCAGTGTACGCAGGGTGAAGGGCCGTTGGTGGGCGCTGCGGCATCTTCATGTCAGCAAAATGCTCGGCCCGGCTGAAGCTGGTGGGGGGGGTGGTGGTGGTGGGAGGAGGAGTAGGAGTACTACTGCGATTACTCACCTGGACACCAGGCACGATGGGGCTGGCGCGGTCCTGACCCTCCCACGACTCCCGCTCCGAGGTCTCGGGGCGGGAGGCGTACTGGTGGTGACCGGACTCGAGGTCGGGCTCGGCGGTGGTGGGGTGGTTGATGATGGGCCCGCTGATCTGGGGCTTCTTGTCCTTGGCGAAGAGGCGCGAGAAGCGGTTCTGCGGGTTGACGGCGGCGGGGAAAGGGTGGTGGAAGTTGAACTGCTTCTCCCTGCGGATGGAGTTGGAGCGGTCGCTCCCGCCGCTGTTCAGGGTGGCGGCGTCGATGTCATAGGGGGCCGAGGTCATGCGCACGTTGTAGACGTTGGCGCCGTGCTCGCGGATCATGCGGACGGTGATGTTGTGGGTGCTGCTGCGGAAGA
Organism: Cryphonectria carpinicola; assembly: GCA_014849955.1. Lineage (NCBI taxonomy): Eukaryota > Fungi > Ascomycota > Sordariomycetes > Diaporthales > Cryphonectriaceae > Cryphonectria > Cryphonectria carpinicola. Next base: position 4,069 of record JACWRQ010000268.1, on the reverse strand, counting down.
TCAGCGAGACGACGAGGTTGAACAGGCCAAAGACGAAGGCCAGGATGCCCGAGGCGAGGGTGAGGCGCCACAGCGGGAAGGACAGGTCGCTGATCAGGTCGGCGGCGTTGAGGGAGCCCATGACCCAGATGCCCAGGGCTATCATCCAGACGCCCAGCCAGGCCAGGCTGTGGCCCCGGTTGCTGGCGTCGACGGTGGAGAAGGTTGGCCAGTTGCGGCGGTAGAAGTCGGTGACGAAGCCCGGCTGGGGCAGCTCGCTGATGAGGAGCATCATGGCCACGCCGGCGGTGATGGTGTGGGAGACGGCCTGGAAGACGAAGAAGCTGGTCACGATGTTGGTCTTGACCACCATGATCATGCTCGAGATGCCCACGCTGAGGAGGGCCACGATGTTGCAGGCCCGCAGCACCTGGAGGATATACCAGGCCGGCCCCAGCAGGGAGCTATTCTCTGACATGTTGAACATTTTGGCTGTGGTTGTTGTTGTTGTTGTTGTTGTTGCTGGCTGAATTATTTTGGTGGGAAGAAAGGGGAAGGGGGGGAAAAAAAAAAGGTGAGAGACTGGTGAGGGCGGTCAGCCAGGGGTCGTTGTTTTTCGTTTTTTTCTCTTTTCTTTCCGTGTGGTGGTGGAGGAGCAGATGTGTGAGGACTTACGATAGTGGTGGTGGTGGTGAGGGAAATGTGTTACTGCCGGCAGTGGTGATCAAAGTGAATGAAGTCGTAGTCGGCTGACGATTTTGTATAATTTGTGTCTGGCTTGCGTCTGTCTTGCAGATTCGGAAGCGTGTGGTAGAAGGGGTAGAATGAATGAATACGGGAGGAAAAGGAAGAGAGAAGGTAAGAGAAGATAGAAGAAAGAAGATCAGCGCCAGGCAGGAGGATACTATATATCAGCAGGAGACTGCCTCAAGCAGCTCTATTGTGCTCGAAAACAATGGAACAATGCTGTCAGTAACAAGCAGGCATTGAAGTCGGCAACAAAGCCGTTCAGGTCTGTTTCGTAACAAGGGAAAGGCGTCGTGGAGGAAAGAGAAAGAAAGATGTGGAAGAAAAGGAAGAAGAAGAGGAATCGGGAAGCACACAAAATAAAAAGAAAAGAAAAGAAAAAGAAGAAGAAAAAGAAGGAGGGGGTAAGAAGGGTAGGCTCGAGATTTAATATCCAGACTCTAGAACAAACCATGTATCATCCATGGTAGTCGTAGTATTGACAAAACACCCCCACGCAAGCTGAGATGGCGGCGACTAGAGCAGGAAAAAAAAAAAAAAAAAAAAAAAAAAAGGAGCCGCGCCCGGAACCACAGGAGGAAACGGGCGAGACTCG
>JACWRQ010000267.1:40226-54064 GCA_014849955.1 Cryphonectria carpinicola | reverse complement strand
ACAAAATTTGTGATGAGGAAGAGATAATTATAGTTTTTTTTCCCCCCCCCCCCCTCTCCAAAAAAAAATCATATGCAACATGTACGTCCTTACCCACGCAACGCTGACGGAATCTACACAAAAGGGCGTACAAGCAAACCTCTCAAGAGTCAATGCCAAGAAGTCGGATGCAGCGGAGTATCCACTTTGGCATCCCAACAGCAACGCCTGCAGCATTGGGTATCAGTTGGAGGCTGTCACCTTTGACGGCAGAGCTGCAAGAGCACACAAGAGGTTATCACTATCACACCGGTTCTAAGCCATACGTGCATCATGGCTGTTCTCCGCAGGCAATGGTTTACGCATTGCCCTATGAAGAGGTGCAGGTCTTTCTTGGCATATGTCTTGGCAATACGAGCAAGCCTGCAAGTCATCCCCAATCTTGTTCGACACGCAGTCACACCCGGACACAATCCGGCATCCTCCCCCACTCAAAGGACAGGTCTACTCTTGATCCTCGTGACGAGCATTTCCAAAAGGAAGTACGGTCCGTAGCCCATCATGCATAATTCCAAGTTTCTCATGGAAAGAGTGGCTTGCATCGTTCTTAGCACCAACGAATGGTGTTGAGGCAATCTTCACACGCCTGCGGGAGACCCCAAAACAGTATGTGATGGGACTTGCATCCATCTTGTCAGCAACAGGCAGTGTTGAGAAGCCCCCCCCCGCCCCCCCCCCAAATTCTCATTCAACGGACCAAAGGAACATGTACAGAGAGGCTAGTATCATTCTCATCGCTTAACAAGATGGTGTTGAGCGCCTATTCTTTCCTTTGGAAGAGAAAAAACCAATGTGACGACTTTGCATGGGCGGTGGTGTGCGTGGTCAGACCAGACTTGCAGATCCAGTATTACACTTGAGCTACTGTGGAGACGGCAATGATTCAGCACCGTCTGTCTATCCGACATTCTCAGAGTTCATCATCGTTCCCTCTTCCCTACTTACTTCTCTTACCCACAGACTGAGAAGAATTCTTATTCATCACTCGGACTGGCTTCACCCCTTGATCACTGGCCATTCCTTCTTATCCTGAGTCTCCGCCAAGCATCTCATAATATCGCCCAACATCATGGCCGCGGACAAAAAAAGTCGTGGGTCATATCATGATCTTGACTCCAACTCCGACAGTGGCGAGTCCGATGCATTCCTAGTCGGGCCTCAAAGCCATACGCATGGTGACTTCCATGCCACAGGGGGATGCAAGGCTGGACGGTCCCTGTTCAGAGGTGCCATGCTTGGTGTCTCTTGGGCGGTGAACTTCATCTTGCTGGCTCTGTCTCTCGTCCTATGGTCAAAGCTGCAGAGTCTCTCGAGTGATGTAGGATCATACAAACTGGGCTTTGTCCCTGACTTTAGTAAGTCTGCAGGCTCTCTAGCCAGTCTTGCCGCCCGCCGAGTTGCTAAGTGTTTGCAAGAATTCGATGATGAGGTCCCCCTCGAACTGGTCCGCTTCACGGGGAGTCCCCACTTCTATGCGAACGGCACCGCATGGCGAGACCCTATCGATCCCAACGCTCCCTGGCCTGATAACATGCAGCTCTTTGGAGACCCAACCCCGGAAGTCGATGAGAACTGGGAACAGTACATAGGCAAGAGATACTTTTCCATCTCCGAGGATGAGGCCATCCGGGCCTGGGGCGATAAACGACATGAATATGTCGACCAGAAACGTGGTGGCTATTCTGCTGGGTAAGTATGTTTCGAGGAGGAAACCCCCCCCCCCCTCTCACTTTCCATTTTAATTATGTCAGGAGTGCCGAATGGCTAATGAGACATGATTTTTTTTTGGTGTTTTTTTTAATCACACGTCGCAGTCTCGATGTGTTTCACAGCCTCCATTGTATAGTAAGTCTCACACAGCTGGGTCCTACGTGGAACGCTGCCTTTCAAAAAGAAGGTCTTGCTAGTAGTACTGATCTGGTCCCCCAACCTGACAGAACGCCCTGCGGCTGGCCCTCCATCCAGAGTACCAGGGCTCTCATAAGCACCACCGTAACCACCTCCCGCACACAGAGCACTGCCTCGACGTGCTCCGCCAGTCCATCCAGTGCTACGGCAGCACCACGCTGATCCCGACCAAATTCTTTGAGGGACGGCAGCGCAACTATATCGACTCGGACCAGGTCCACGTGTGCCGAAACTTCAACTACCTGCGGGACTTTGTCACGTCACGCGCAAAAGGTCATGAGGCCTATGTTGAGCGGGATAAGTCCCTGCTTGATGAGCATAAGCACGCGATTGTGAAACAGTACTACGCGGACAAGAAGGCTAAGCATAAGGGCCATGATGAGCACAATATGTGATTAACTCTTGGCTCTATGGGTGACACGGTATTAGTATGTTCTCAGGTTAATTAAGGCGCACTCGTTTATGGTCATGGAAAATTCAGCGGATAAGATCACATCGTATCTGAAAAAGAGAGAGGGGGGGGGGGGGAAAGGGATGCCGGATGCAACATTCAATATCAACACGATGAATTTCACTTTACGTTTCTCTTTACTTTGTCATCGCGATTATTGAATAGCACAACTTGGTGGTTCGTGGGTACACTGATCTATTATCACTACGGCCTCATAGGCACAGAGATTGGGGCAGGTGAAACTACTCGTACTTCGGGGAAAGGATGCCCCCTTCATTCTACGGATCTCATTATCGCTGGACATCTCGGGGAATCTCGGATAGGAATTCAGCGATGCTATATCTCCTTAGCTTCATGAACCCCAGAGTAAAGTCTGGTTTAGTTATAATTGTACTTCTGTTCAGCTTGAGGACTCTATCCAATAGACGAAACACGACCATGATCGTGATGGTAAGCTGGTGATGATAATCACCAATGGAGGCGTTGTTTACATCGTCCAAGAGCCGATGGACGACCTGATCTCGAATTAGTCCCGGTGTCACCTCCAGTTATGAACACGTGCCTGAACGTGATAAACACAGTGTGCTACGAGGAATGGCCAGGCCTGTCACCGGCATTTCATCAACACGCTTCTTGTTCTATTCTCCTTGTTGTCTTCTTCAACTTCTTTGTCGAGACTTGCGTCGTTCATATCATCCATCACCCCTGCCAGATGCATCAATGAGCAAGATGTCAAGAGCCTATCCGAGATCACGAAACCCCAACTCCCCTCAAATTGGGATGAAAAGTAGAAAGGACGATACGTTGGCTACCTACTCGATCCTACAGACTTTACCTGGCCCGGATGGCCCCACCACCGACTCACCTGTGCCTGATCGAGATACAAACAGAGAGATTACGGGTGCGCCGAGGGTTGGCAGAGTCTGCTCTTGCCGCAACGCATATTCTCGCATCCTCGAGGTGATGATGACACGACAACCAGTCTGTGTTGACCTTCAGAGACTTTGCCCTTGCTGACCGCGCAACTTGACGGCGAGCGTATCACACCAGTATCCCGCTCGGGTACTCATGGCCCCTGAATATTGACGTTCCTGCTCTAGCATTCTGTTCAGATCTTGAGTATCATCACGGTTGGGAGTTTTGGCATGCTGGAGATGGGAGCTATCAGCCGTGAGTGCTAGAGCCGTGTTGATCACTCCCTCTTCACATCTTTGTTGTCGACAGGAAATGTCCTGAGCTAATTAATAATACTCTGCTGTCCCTCTCAGAGTGGTTGTCATGACTGCGAACGTCACCTGCTACGACCCCGCCCAAGGCCTCGCCACGGCGCCAGACACTCTCTGCGCACAGGCTTACGGATCCGGCCGGACCAGGCTTGTTGGTCTCCCCAAGTGCGACGCATGGTCTTGTTCCTGTGGCTCCTGCTGATCCATCCCTCTGGCGGTGTTGTGGTGGAACGCAGGGCGCATTCTGGCAGCAATGGTCCCCGAGAAAGAGACAGCACACCATCCCCGGAACCGAGATGATTACTGAATCCTGCAGGTGTTCAAGGGCCCATGATGAAGCTCGCCTGGCCCGGGGTTTCTCACCATTGAGGCATCCTGGCCTCATCTACGAGATCCTCGTCTTGATAGCAGCGCAGAGCATCGTGGTCACCATCGCGGTGACGACGTTCCAGCTGCCGCTAGCCCTTGCGATCGCTGCATCTATGCGAGTCGCGAATTTTGTCGTGGGAGCTGGGTCTGTGGGCACGGCAAAGATCTCGGCGAAAGTGGTATGGAGAAGTAGCCGAGTCCTCACAGTCCATGCCCAAATGATGAAGAAAAAGATCATCTGGTGCTGACTGAGGCCTCCCTCCCAGAGGGTTTCGCTGCGTCGTCGGCCACTTGGACACCTGGCATTCTTATCGTCATCGCGCTCGATGACCTCGGCCCTCTTCACCCAGGATCGAGAGGTCATTGATCTCGTGGTCGACATTCTGCCTATATGTGGGACCCTGCAGGTCATTAACGCCGCTGCACAGTTGTCATCAGGTCTCCTCAGAAGGGGGTTGGAAGGCAGGGAATCGGAAGGTTATACGAATATCTTCTCGTATTACATGATCGCATTGCCTCTTGGCACTTGCGCTGGCCTTTGGGCTTGGGTGGGCGCTCCAGGGGTTGTGGACTGGCTGTACGGCGGGGGCTGCCGTGCGAGTATGATTGTGATCTTGGTGTAGTGTAATTAATTATACTATGGATTGATCGAGCAGTGTTGGAGCTCTCGAGCTGGTGTGTCTCTTGCGTGCAGGCTGGGACCAGGCAGCGGTGGAGGCTCGGGAGAGGAATGGTGAAGCTTGAGTTGGCCTCAGCGCGGAAAAGTGGAAGAACCCAGCCTAAAAGAGATGTGGTTGTGGGAGAGGATCGTGGGAAGAGAAGGGCTTGGGTGGTTGGTTGGTTGGTTGGTTTGGTTGCACAAGAAATTGAGGTCTGGATGCGGCTGAGTAAAAAACAAACGACCCTAACCCTGGCGGGACGGGCCTTTCTACACAGGCAGGGATAGACGCTGTTGAGAGCCCTGGTGGGAATGGTCAGGGATGAGGTCTCGGCCGGCTCGAAGCTAGGGGGCCCCTGACCAACCTGGCTTCTCTCTCTCTCTCTGCCTCGTACCTTCCCTCCCCCAGTGCCCGCCCCCCCCCCCTCTGTGTGGAGAATGGGGAGATGCAGCCTTCCCTCGCCCATCTCGGTTTTGCACCGAAAGACTCGAGATGACAGATTTGGCCTGGCATGCCAAGGTGGCGAGGCGCACAATACACATGCAACACACACGAGAAAACATGAGACTGCATAATTCTTCCGTCTGAGCCTAGACAATGGCATATCCTTTGATTAGCGCCGCCGGGAACCAGCAGAAAAAGCAACATCGAGGTTTGACACAACATCCACAGACGCACTATGGGCTGCAGGCCGCGACGCCATGTCTGGAACGGCGGCGTGGCGAATATCGTTGCGGTGACGACAGGAAAAGAAAGAAAGAGAGAGAAAAATCAAACTTCACTTTAGACAGCGCATGACAGCCGCCGGCCCCATGCATCTGCAGGGCAAGCTAGCCAATGGGTCCAGGGAGAAGAGACAAGAGACGGGGAGGGCGCGCGCGACAGAAATACAAATCCTCCTCCTCCTCCTCCTCGAGTAGACGGGTGTCATGATCAAACATAGCCGTCGTGGATCAGGGCACCACGATCCAATGGAGACGAGGTGGAAGAGGAAGAAAAGAGACAAGAGAAGAAGCACAAGCACGCTGACAGGGACGAGCTGCCCTTGGGAGACTCCCAACGGGGATCGCCGAGAGAAGAAGTGCTGGCGGTTCATTTGCAGGACCACGCCGGCTGCAGCAGGAATTCTCCGTCGGCAACACCTCCTCTCAGGCCGGCGGCGCGTTCGCAGCCGGTGGAAAATGACCATGCACGCATGTTACCTCGTCCGCTGGGACCTGAGTGGTCAGCACGATCTCGAGGTGACGGACTAGATCCGTCTGTGATTCCGTCTCGGCAACGGCTGATCAGCAGATCCAGCCAGCAGATCCAGCAGATCGTTGGATCCTCCCCCCAGGAGTTTAATCGGGAAGAAGAGCAGCACCCTGAGCCTGAGGTGACGAGAGAGAGAAAGAGAGAGAGAGAGAGAGAGAGAGCGTTGTGTACAGGCAGGATTGTACATTCCTCGGACGACACAAGAATGTTTTGAAACATCCGCGGGAGCTGATGACTTTTAACACATGAGACGAAACCTGCCTGGACAGACTGAGCCTCTCGTGTGGGTAGTGGCTGCGTTGACAGCTGACAATGGCCTGTTCAGCCAAGCCCTCCTCGTCTCCAAGTCCTCCTTGCCTCATCCTCTCTCTCTGGTCTTCCCCTGCAGGGATTCGAGTGTGCCTTGCGTGGACTCGACATGGACCTCGACAGGGACTCGAAGGCTGGACTCGAAGGCTGGACTCGACATGCTCTGGAGGGACGGGGGCCCCTGGGGGGGAGGGGGGAGAAACTCCACCGCAAAAAGACTCGGGGAGGGCGGGGTCCAAGATCACAGCCCGCGCGCTGCTGCAACCCAACAAGGCATGTGATTGGCTGGAATCCTGCAGAACGCCATTGTTTCAAAACGTTGCTGATAGCGGGTGACCCTCCTGGGGCGCGTTTCAGGTGCAACCCACTCGGCCTCTCAATTCGACGATTCAACCTCTCGATCTCTGGGCACCTTGGAAACACTTTGGGCCACCATGGGGGGAGAAGGGGGGGGAGGGGGGAGGGAACTGCAATGGTCCTCATGAGATCAGAGATGACCCTGTCTCGTTTCCCATTTCCCCCTCCGTCGGGTCTGCCCTGGCCTGGCGTTCCATCTCCAGTTCTTCCTTTTTTCTTCTTCTACTTCCGTGGGAACCCTGCCCTCCTAAACTTGACCATGAACTTCAAACACCAACAACAACAAACAATCTCATCTCACGCGGCCAGCCTCTCGCCCGCTACTAATTTCTTTTCTCTCCAGCTGGTCTGAACACTGATGTCCTCTGGGGTCACCGACACCGGCTTCAACATTGTCATTCCTCCCCAGGTTGTGAAGGAGTGCGCGCCCGGCTTAGACCCCTCCCCCCTTTTTCTCTTTTTCTCCCGGGCCGCGGAGGCTCATCATTCATTCATTACTCACTGGTTTGAGCTCTTTCGCTCGTTCATTTCTTCGACACTGAGCTCGCACGTGCGCGCGCGCCCGGCTTCCAGCGCGTCCTACGTTCATATCGTCAACGTCTTGTCGTCTGTGTCTCTCCCCTCGGCCTGGCCACCGTGAGCCTTCAACCACGACAAATGGATCATCACCCGCGGGACTCGTCACGGGACAGCCTGGCTCTGGCTAGACAGCATGTTCGCGCCCTCACTGATGGTGGTGTGTCACGAGAGGCGTTGCTTCGCGCCCTGTTAGAGCAGGAGGAGGCCGGCAACAGTCTGCCCCCGCTCTCTTCTCGACAGGCGTCTTCTCAGGCGCCGCCCCAACCACACCTGAACAAGCCGACTTCTCTCTCTCGGTCTGTGTCAGTGTCCCAGACAACACGTTCCCAGTCGCATTGGTCGGTTTCCACAAGTGGTGAGTGCCTTGCTGCTTCTCTTTCGTCTCATCCTGTGTCCTCTTGTGTGGTAGTCTAATCATGCATGTCATCTTGTGTGTGTGTGTGTGTGTGTGTTCCTGGAAAGCAATGAGCTAAAAAAAGAGAATGTCACAGGTCGTGCACACGAAGAAGGCGATCGGCCGGCGAGCTCGGATCAGCTATCTACTGTGACAAGCCTCTCAGGCTCACGGGGTAGCTACCTGTCGACGAATACTGCTGCCACCTCGCTGTCGTCACGATCAAGCACCATCACTCAGTTTCCCGGTCCCGAGCTGCAGGGGAGTAGGCCGACCTCCGGCAGCACAAGAGCTTACTGGTGCACATCGTAAGTTCTCGTCCTGTTCTCTCTCTCTCTCTCACCATTTGGTGGCGTTTTCTTGCGTTTTTCTAGACCTACACCCCCGAATGTATTTCCTGACCACCCCCTTTTTTTTCCCCTTTAGATGTGATACCGAGTTCAAGCGGAAATTTGATTGGAAGAGACACGAGGACGAATTTCATGAGCGATACAAGAAATACCCATGTCCAGACTGCAACCGCGTCTTTTGGGGAGCGAATACCTTCAACCAGCATCACAAAACACGACACAACTGCAAGACGTGTCCTCATGCCGACAAGGTCATCAAGTATACGAGAAAGAAGCGCGCATGGGCCTGTGGGTTCTGCGCCGCTTTCCTGCCCTCCATGGACCGCTATATTGACCACATCGGCCTTCACTATGAATCCGGGAGGACGAGGGCTCACTGGTACCACTCCAATGTCATATACGGACTGCTCCACCAACCTGGCGTGAACTCGGCATGGAGAGATATTATCGGCTCGAGATTCAGCCACATCCCCAAGGACCAACAACCTCGATATGGATGGGACCCGAAGACGACAGGCCGGAAGCAAGGGTTCCTGGAGAACGAGACAGCTGGCAACCTGCAGGATTTGCTCGAGTTCTTCAACCCGACCAAGGATGACCCCATCAAGGTGGCACGCCTGGCTTTTGACTTTGCCGAGCTGACTGCTGCCAACCAAGCCGCAGGCAGATCGAGCCTCGACGTGCCCGACAAGACCGCGCCTCCTCCGCCGCCGCCAGCCCCAAAACGCGAAAAGTCGTCCGCGTCCTCGTCCTCGAGGAAGAAAGCCCCCCACGGGGGTGTCCAGGGAGATCTAACGCCTCAGGAACTCGCGCTCCCCCCTACCATCAAGGAGCGACCCATAACACAGTGGCCCGGCCTGCGACCTGTCGACATACCAGAACTGCCCACCAGCACCGACGCCATGCCTCGACATGATGAACCTGATGTTCAGATGGCCGACTTTGACGCTTCTGCTGTCCCGCAGCCCCTGTTCGCGAGCACCTTGTCGCCACCACCTGGACCGCAGTACCATGCACAGTCTGCCCCAGGCATTGCCATCTCGCGATCCTCCGATCAAGCTACATTTCTGCCGCCACCACCAACAACACCCCTTCCCCAGACCCCGATCACGCCCTTTCCCGGTAGTGCCATGTCCCGCGATACCGTCGTCGACCTGCTCTCGGATTACATGTCTCAAGACCAGCTGCAGGGCATGGGGAGGAACTCGGACGTGGTGCAGCAGCAGCAGCAGCAGCATATGTCTCAGGGCCTCAGCCAGCACCCTCCTCCTCCCTTTGGCTCGTACGAGGACTGGAATTCCATTTGCAGCACCATGGTCGAGGACGTCACCTCGCCGCGCCACGGGCCCGCATTACCCCTCGCGCCGCACGAGCGACAGCAGCAGGCGGTGAGGCGGTCAGACTTTTGGACCCCAGCAGGCGACGGGCCCGAGACCATGTACATGGAAGACGTGCAGGCGTGCGACCTGGCGAGTCTGTCGGGTACCTCGTCGCTCCACGAGCAGGGCGGCGCTGGACGCAGGTCGGACGTCTGGGCGTCTTCTGGCGCGGTGGACTATGAGGGGATGGGGTATGATGAGGAGATTGCCGCAGGGCCTCCACCGAGCGCGGGCTGGCTATAGGGAATGTCGTAGATGATGCAAGGGCCGTGGGCGGACTTTGGGGTCTTGAGGAGATGTCGACGCCGCCGCCGCCGCAGCAGCAGCAGTGTGGGGCTTAATCTGTTGTTGTATACTAATGGTAATAAGATTGTTGATAAATTGCGGATACCCCACAAGACTTTGGTCATATCGGGTCAAACAACGGTATTGACCGTGTTGCTTTGATGCGGAAGTGGTTGTATATTAGTTCGTGTTCTTGTCCCAACTTCCTACCTGTATAAAATTCAATCATGATGATGTTATGGTTCTATTGCTTGTGTACTTGTTGGTGAAACTTGGTGACATGACTAGACTTCTCATTGGCAATCTGAGACCTGCCTCGACGTGATCACAGAATGCAGATCAGCAACATCCATAATAGATATTCCCACAGCCTTGGTTTCTTGGATGGGTGGAAGCAGGGCTGCCCTGTGTCTTGTCGGCTCTAGTATAACTAAGTAAAGTATTTGATTATGTTCTTCTGCGCAACTTGTGTGTGTGTGTGTGTGTGTGTGTGTGTGTGTGTGTGAATATCTTCTTCAGATGATCAAAAAAAGTCCGAAACCACTTACTGTCCACAAATGTTTGATAAACAAGGTTGGCCACAGGTTCAGAAACCCACAGCTTGGGTGTATCTACAACTGATGGACTCTGCTGCGCCATCCTATGCTCAACACTATTCCTTTGGTATCTGTTTTGGGTTATGTGAAAAGAATGCAATGGAGATGGATACCTGAGCTAGAATCATGATGCAAATAGGATGCTCTTCATTGCAACCAATCAACCTAAACATGACTTCTCCATATGCAATGAATGTTGGTAAACATAACCCAAGCCAATTTCAATAAAAGTCTGAATTAAAAAGAAAGAAAGAGAAAGCAAAAAAGGAATCAAACAGGCTTCTACACCAGGCCAAACATCCCATATGTTCGTTCTTTGGCCTTTGAGTGCCAAAAGGAAAAAAGAAAAGATACAAACCAAAGCAAGGGCAAAAGATCCATCAGACAGCAAGGTGGTCCTCATTGATCCAGTCACTTAATTCTCAAGAGGAGCCAAGAGATCCATGCTCTGGTGATCCAGGATGGCAGCACAGTGGCGCTGAGACATGGCATCCACAATGTCCTTGGGCTGCATCATTGGTCCAGCGAGAGCCCAAGCAAATCCATGCATCTGATGAGTCCGATACTCCTGAATGTAGACAAAACAGAAAAAGAAAAAGGAAAAGCAAGAAAAAAGTCAGCCCAGAGCACACACACACACACACACACACACACACACAGTCAGCAAAGTGAAAGGTGTGGTCACTTACATCCCATACTTGGTCGACCTCCAGCCTGGGCCCTCCGATACGGAACAGCTCCTGAAGGTAATAACCGAGCAGCTCCCTCTCATGCCTCCTCCGGCCCTCGACCGTCAGTGCACCCGTCATGAAATACGCCACGTCATGCGCGGCCGAGTTGACGTGAATGCACTGCCAATCCAGGAAGCCAGGCCGGCCCTTGGCGTCGATAAAGGTGTTGCCGACCTGCGTGTCGCCGTGCACAATGCACTCCATCTTCCAGCCCCCAGTGCTCCACAGCGCGCGGAAGCACTTGGCGACCCTCTCCCTGTCGCCCCAGAAGACCTCGCTGATGGGGGGCCGCACGGTGGGGTCAGAGAACCGCAGCGCCCAGTGCTCGGGGCTCATCATGCCCTCGATCACGTCGCGCATGTCGGACCAGGAGCGATCCCAGGGGATCCCCGCCCGCCCTGTCTTGGTCTCGCCCCAGGTGGCCACGTGGAAGGCTGCGAGCTGGGCCAGGCCCTCACGCACCTGGCCGGCGGACCAGGGCTGTAGCGGGTTCCCAAAGGTGAAGCCCGCCTCGGCGACGTCCTGGAGGATGACGATGCCCTGGCCCCTGCCGCTGGGCCTGTCGATGCCTTGCCAGTACGAGGGGATGAGGCGCAGGCCGGGGATGCGGGGGCCGATCTCGCGGTAGAACAGGGCTTCGAGGCGGTAGGTGTCCAGGAGCATGGGGAGCGGCTTGAGGACCTCGGGATTGAAGCCTCCCTTGACGCAGAGGTGGGTGGACAGGGAGCGCCTGGAGGCATCCGGGTATGTCACCTCGACCAGGATCTTGCTGCTGGAGCCGTGGATGATCTCCTTCACGTCGATGGCGGTGATGGAGACACCGAGGACCTTGGACAGCCACTCTGAGGTCACCTCCTCGGCCGTCAGGGGCAGCTGCTCGCCGACCTCGAGGGGGGTTGGAGGAGCAGCCCTGGCTCGTGGGACACAAAAGACGGCCAGGACCCTCTGCACAAGAGATTTACAAAACCCGCCAAAGTTCAGCATGATGATCAAAGAGGGTGGGGGAGGGGAAGGGGCCTTGGGTGTGAACGTGGTTTGACGTCTTGTGTGTTTGGTGAAGATGTAAAGTAAGTAGAGTAAGTAGTAATACTGGGGCGGTTTACTATCAGCCCTCACGAGCCAATATCAAGCCCGAGGTAACAGAAAGAGAAGAAGACAAGTAGTAGTAGAGGGTGACAAAATAGTCCCAGGTGTGACAGTGCTCGGATCAAGGAGAAATGAAAAAGCATGGCAAAGCAGGAGATCTGGTTCTGGTCCAGTGATCAGTGTCGGCGATTTATATACACATGTGTGTGTGTGTATTTCTATGTCATATGTTATATTAGAGAGAGAGAGAGAGAGAGAGAGAGAGAGAGAATATGACATGCTGTGCGGTCCTTTCGGCCGCAAGAAAAATGGGTGGTTGCATGGAAATATAGGCCATCCTACCCTGGAAACGGCACAGTGGTGCGCCTCAAGTGCCGCAACGATAATAACACGCATATTTTGGTTCCAATATTTCCCACCGGTCTCGAACGGGCGCTCTACCCAGAACCCTAGCAACCAATGACATGCGAGCTGGGCCTCACCAGAGAATCGTCGCGCATTGATCGTTGGGGGTTGGTCTGTCGCTTAGCACACTTGGTGGCGTAAAATAGTGGTTTCGGGAGAGATAATCTTGTCGATTGGCTGGGGTCGCGTGGACTTGCAGGATAGCAGGTGGTTTGCCCCATGTACGGCAGCAGTTCGTAGAAAGAGAGGTGCGTGTGTGCGTGTGCACAAGCCCATGACCCAACTCTGGCCCACCTCGTCTTGTGCCAGCCAAACTTCAGCTGTCTGCTGAACCTTAGTGAGAAGGGGGAAGGGGGGGGGGGGGCTTCGCTCGTGTTGTTCGCTCTACGTACGAAACAGATTGGTGACTGCTGTGAGACCTTTTCCAGCAGATGATGAGGATCAAATTTCCCAGGATCAAGCTGAGGACTGGGGGCATGAAAGAGAGAACAAAGAAAGAAGAAAACATTTCGAAACGGTCACCGGGCTACTGCGAGCGTCAACATCGGTCGGCTTTCCTAGCCAGTCTTCCAGATTGGGTGAGTCAGTGTAAGTGAGTCGCTGCTGAAGTGATAGCTCGATCTTGAGGCGCCCAATCATAACAAGACTTGAGAACGATCAGATGGAGACGTGTGCATGGGGGCTCGTAATATGAAATTTTGAACGGCCGTGCTCTTGAGAACTCACAAAACCGGGGGGAGGCGGCCTGAAATATATGACTGCGAAGATGGCTATGAGGCTTTTGCAACGGCTACCTCGGGCCACTGCAACGAGCATTCGTCAGGGCTCTGTAGACACATCATCTCGGTAGATTTCATAGACTCGGGTCCATTCCTGGCCAGATACAGGAGACGAGGAGGTCTGTGTTGCTGGGAAAACTGATGCTCGGAGTTGATTGGGACGGTTGCAGTAATGATGAAGATGAGCAGCATATGACTGGCGATGCTCAGTGATAATGACGGACAGACAGCACGAAAGGGAAAAGATTAAAACGGACATGGCTCTCGTCACTAGTTACTGCAAAGTGACGCCCAACTACACACATAGCTCAACATTACCATCGTCTTCACATCTCTACCGGGCCATCGTCTCTGTGCTCTTGACAGTAAGAAGAAAAATGCCTGAAGTTGGGTTGGTGGCAGCCCCGGTGGGCGAGACTCCGGACTTCTCGAGCATTTCAAATCTCCAAGTCACTATTTTAACTGTGTTCCTTCTTACTTCTAGCATTGCTACTTTCACGCTCATACTGCGGCTGTACACCGGGGCATGTCTGGTCCGGACTCTGAAGTTTGATGCGTGTAAGTCACCAAGCCTCTTTTTTCTTCAAAGACTCGCCCCCCCCCCCCCCCCCACTCTCCTCCCCGCTCTCTGCGCCACAACTCTAGCCAAGCGAGCTACTAACCCACCACGAAAACAGAACCA
>JACWRQ010000267.1:12682-40216 GCA_014849955.1 Cryphonectria carpinicola | reverse complement strand
TGGTATCTTCCGCGCCATACGGCGGCGTTACACCGGGGCATGTCTGGCCCGGCCTCTTATGTTTTGTGCGTGCAACTCCCCCAGCCCCTTTTTTCTCTAAAGCCCCCCCCCCCCCCCCCCCCTCTCTCTTGCACACTTAGAGGAACAGAGACAGAAGGGAGAGCCTGACTTCAAATAGAAGGAGAACTGACTCATACACTTCATCCTACAGTCTTCCTCTTCTCAGCATGGGCTGTGTACCTCTCCTCCTTCATCGCCATGATCAGAGTGATGCCGTGCGGCTTTGGCAAACACCTTTGGAACATAACAGAGAGCGGGTACCAGTGCTACCAGAACGTCAGTTTCTTCCTCGCTTTCCTCTGATTCGGTCCATAGTCTAGGATTTTTCCAAGGTTGGATCGAAGTGAAGAGGTCCCCTGCTCACTGGTTCGACAAAAACCACAGGTGCTTCTCTTCCTCGGTGTATCCTATTTCTTCCCGCCAGCCCTCGTGAAGCTCTCCGTCGTCATCCTCTACCTCCGCATCGGCCCTTCACGCTCCTTCCGGATCATACTATACGTTATCGCCTTCTCATGCACTGTCTACACCATTGCCTTCACCGTCATCCTCTCGGGACCCTGCAACCCACTCAACCAGAGCAGCGGCATCTGCCTCAACAATGTCGCCCTGGCCCAGGCCATGTTGAATATCACAATGGACAGCGCGCTGCTCATGATGCCCATGGTGACAATTTTCAAGCTGAACATGGATAGGAGGCAGAAGATGGCCGTGATACTGATTCTGGCCATAGGCTCCGGGTATGTCCCCGAATTTCCTCTCCCGACCTTAAACCACAGTGACACCTTCATTTCTTTTCCTGCCCTATCGCTTCTTCTCTCCATGGCTTTTGAGAGGGGGGGGGGGGGAAGCCGCTGACATTCATGCGTCGTTTGCCTTCCCAGAACCGTCATAGCATCCTGTATTCGCATTGCCTACATCCGCACCATGATCGACAACCCGGACGTGCTCTGGACCCAAGGCAGCGCGGCCATCTGGAGCGCCGTGGAAATCAACATCGGTATCTTGTGTAACTGCCTCGCGATGCTCAGGCCGTTTGTGCGCCGCCACTTGCCGTCGCTCCAGAGCTTCATGGGCATTGCCGACGATGAAGAGGGCGGGAGCACCATTCGGAACATTGAGCATACGGGGAAAGATGGCGGCGGCGGCAGCGGCAGCGGCAGCGGCAGCGGTAGTGGTGGTATTACTAGTTGTCGGTCTCTCTGGAAGGGAAAAGAAAGAGCGAGATACCTCAACAGGGAAAGGAGACGTCATGACGGGAATGGCTCGTACGAGCTGCACAGCCTTGGGAGGGACATGGATTTGGGCGACAACGTGGGCCATGTAAGTGTTCACATCGAGGGAGGGGATAAGGTCGAGGGCGGGCGTGCTGCGCAGGAGGAAGCGGAGAGGCTCGGAGGTATCCTGGTCACCACGACCGTCACCGTCACCACGTCAGGCGAGAGTGACGGGAGCACGGAAAATATCCTGATTGGGGCCAGCCTTGACGACCTTCCTGCTCACTCGAGGAGGGCCAAGACAAGATATATCATCTGACCCTCCCTCCCGCCCGCGACGACGGGGCCAGCGCTCGTTGGGCATGGAACGGTAGGCGGTGGTATAAGGATGTTTGGATTTGTGGACCTGTTACTTTATCACATGGGGGATTAATTCTGGTAATATGAGGGTGTAGTAGTAGGATTGGAAGAAACGTACATGAGGGTGCAAACCCATACTTTTGTCAAAGAAGGCTGGATTTCTCTCAAACCCACGGAAGAATGCTTCCAACCAAGCTCCAATGCCCCCTGTCTATGTCCGCAGGCATCGTTACTTCTAATATCTAGAGTCTAGATCTCTACATGAAGCCAAAAGCAATGGACTAGTGATGCCCTCTCATTCCCCTCTAATACACCTTCTCTGACACAATCTCAGTCCTTGGTAGCAAGACAAGGCGTTATAGCGTCAAAAGTAGGCCTCAACGCCTTGAGGCGGGTGGTATCTTAGCCCGGGAGGGAATGATATTCCAACAACTCAGACAGGCCGTCCGCTCTCCAGTAGATCAAAAGCCTCTCTGCTCCACGGACCCTCGCCCCTGGCCGACTGGAATCCGGGAAATGTCATCTTCTTCTTAGGCCGCTCTGGTTCTTTGGGGGTCTCTTTCGGTTGTGTTGCCGCAAAATCGGCCGATGAGATGGGCACCAAAGCGGGTGCTTGTGTTGGTGGGAGAATCCGCTGAGGGGCTTTACCCGCAGCGTCGGATTTCAGTGCTGCTTTACGGCCGCGACTCGCCGGATTTGCTATTCGAGCAATGGGTCCAGGCTTTGGGGTATCTTCTGCTGTGAGATGCAGGTGCGCTCCTGGCGGATGTGGTCGGGTTGTGAGCCCGTTGATAGTCCGAGGTAGACCAACAATAGGCTTTTGTTGCTGGACCTCCTGGGCAGCTGAGCCCGCTAGGACTCGTGTGCTCTCGGCCAGGTTCGCCCCTGTGGTTGTTTCGACGCTCGGTCCGTCGTGAAGCGCGTGGACACGTAACTGGTATTTGGGAACCTTGGCCGAATCCTGTGGCGAGACGTCTTCGGGCGCACACTCCTCAGCAGCCTCAGGTGGCTCCGGTTCCACAACGGCGGCTGGACTTGAGACTGAAGCCGTTGTAGCCTCTGGATTGGCTCGGGCGGTAGAGGCAGACAGTTGGGGGAGAACGGCTGCCACCAGCTTCTGCACTGTGCAAATTCCTGCGGTCCCCGTAGTCATGGTTGAGCCGACAGCCGCGTTGTTGCTCGCAATATTGGATGTTTGTTTCCGAAGAATGAGACCAGGCTTCTGTGGGGGTGGGTTGATTGTTTGTACAGCCATGATGTCGCTCGCAGATGTTGACGTTGAAGCGATGTTTACTGCAGCTTCTGAGGCGTCTCGCAAGGACTTGGGCTTCATGGTCGGGTCTTCTGCTGCGCTGAATGCCTCTTCCCGTATGACCGGAGCGGCCTCCTCCGACATCGAAGCATCAATGGACCTAAGCTGCGGAGGCGACTCCTGCTTCTTGCTCTTTTGCGATGCTTCAGTGCACCCTGTCGATGTTTTATGCTTCCCGTCGAGGGTAAGACGTCGTTCAGGCTGTGATGACCGTTTGGGAGGCTCGTCCGGCAAGGATGTAGACGAGTGCGAACCAAAATCATCCTTCGATCTGGCTGCTGAGCCTTTCCCAGACTTGAGAATCCTCGGTATTTCCATGCCATGGTCAGCTGAAATGGGGTGCCTGTCCCGTGACTCGACCTGGCTATTCTGATCCCCTCTATCGGTCGAATTTGCACCGCCAATAGGAGCTGCCATCACAGGAAACCCTGCATCATCGGAAGGCTGTACAGCAGAGGCCTTCTTCAATTCACCAGCCGTCCTCGATGATTCGTCATCGTAAACCGTGATCGCCTCCAAAGGCAAGTCCCTCGAGTGTTCATCATCAATCTGCATTGGGGGCGGTTCTTCCGTGGGCGAAGAAAGAATCCTAAACGGCACCCCGATCCCTCTAAGACCGAGGGGCACGTTCAGTGCCGAGAGATTGAAACCAATCAGCTCTCTACTCTTGACGCTCTGCTTGATCTTCGTCAGACGAGGCCTGCTCTTCAAGGCCTTTGACTTATTTTCTTTTCGAACTTTCTTGGGGGGTGGCTCCTCGTCTGAGTCCTCCTGCTCGCTGGGCAGAGAGTCCATCTCGGTCTTTGTGGCACGACTGCGCATCTTTCGAGTCAACATTGGACGTTCTTCGGGTTGGTCCTCGGCCGAGTCGAGGTTGGATCTTTTCCAATCTACCCGAGACTTGCTTCTGGTGGCCCGAGTCGTTGTGTTGGGTCTCGCTGGTTTCTTTCTGGCAGGCTCATTGTCAACAATTTCCACATCGCTCTCCTCCTCCAAGGTCTTTCGGGTCCTCGACTTTCGCTTGGGTGCCTTTGCGGATTTCTTTGGCAGCTCTTGATCCTCTGAAGCGGAATGTTGGGTATCTGAACTCAGCTCCACAGCCTCGTTGACGTTGGTGCCTGTCCGTTGCGCAGCCTCGAAAGGTTCATCCTCCTCATCCTCGTCGTCGACAACGATCCTGCGCCGAGGTTTTCGAGCGGTCCTCCCCCTGGCCGCCATTTTTGTGCGGCTCACTGGATCCATTTCGTCCGGGTCATTCGGACTTGGAATTGTGGTGTGATCATGGAGAACATTGGACTTCATCGGTAGATCAAGTGACAGGCAAGTCAAGCTTGTGGGATGCTCCCCGGGAGAAGACGAAGGCATTCGGTAGGGATCGTGAGCTCTTTCTAGCGGTAGTGCTCGTGACTCACACAGAATGTGGGTGGGCTCGTCGTGGTCTGTAGCAGGTCCCATCTCAGTATCCATCTGGCGTCCGACTTCAGCGCCAAATTCGTCATCGGCAGCTTCTTGGACAGAACCTCGAGCCTCTGCCATCTCGACTTCGTCTTCACTCAATCCACCAGCACCACCATCTATAGGGCCTTGGGGTGCAGGAGATGGCGATCGGAACGGATCGTTGTCTTCTCCTAGCTCTATCGAGATCTTGCGCTGATTCGAATCCCCTTGTTTCTTTTCGAAATTTTGTGTCTCGTGTTCGTCACTTGGCTGAAGGGATGGTGACCCAAGACGGTCGCGTTGCTCGTGAACGGTCTTTGCAGTTGATCTCTCTGGTGCAGCAGCAGCGGGCGTGGCCTGGCCAGGTTGCCTGTGTACTTTCTGTGGTAGCTCCGACAGCATCAAGAGCCCGCGCTTTTTTCTTGATTTGATTCGAAGTTCGGTGACGTGCTCAGGCGGCGTTCTCGCCATTGCGGCTGGCGCAGATTCCTTACTCTTTTGCCCAGATGAAGAATCGTCTGTTGTCTTCTTTTTGAAAGTTGTGGATTTGGGGTTGAGAGGTCTCAATCGTTCCAGTGCTACAGGACTCTCATCCCTCCTGGGAGGACGCTCTGTCTGATCGCCTCGATCTTGTGGTTCATCGGTCCTTCTAGTGCTGCGAGGCGAGTCAGGATCCTTCAGAGTCGTGCTAGGCCGCAGTGAAGGCTGCTCGCCGGCCTTCGTCGCTCTGGAGGCATACTTCTCTGCTCTTGTTGGGCGAGCAGACTCTTTGGAAGCGGGTTCCGGGGCATCAATTTCCACAACATCGTCGTCCTCTGGAAGGACTTCTCTTCGCTCTTGTATATGCCCGCCACGTGGTGGATCGAAGGTCTTTGGATGTCGAGTATGAGCACCGCTCTCATCTGCCGCATCATTGTTGTAGCTGGCCAGACGGTCGGTTCCCTTCTCAAGTGTTCGCTGGCGTTCCACCGGCCGATTGAAATACGACGATGACTTCGGCTGCTCCCTAAGGACCGTCTTCGGTGTCGCCGCCGCCGTCTCGCGCCTGGACGGCACAGAGCTCGTGGGAGTGGCACTGAGGTTCAGGGCCTGACCAAAGAGCGCACGGGCGTGTCCACTCCTGCCGAGGAGTGGCTCGTCGAATCTTCTCCGCTTTGCAGCTCGCTCGTCTGGTGGCTCAGCAGGTTGGTGTCTCTGCTCAAATGGCGACTCTCTGGGAACCACGGCTCTCCCATGGTGCCCCGATGGCGTTCCAATCACCTGACGTAGTGGCCGATGCCTCGGTTGAGGGTGGCCTGGCAACGTCGCAACAGCAGCTGGTGAGCGCGCAGCAGCCTGCATCTGGCGCTGCTCCTTCTCCTTGACCCTCTTTTCCAACAGCTCCGTCAGATCCTGGTCTGTACGGCGTGTGAGCTCCTGCACCTGGACCACGACACCACCACGCTGGAGCTCGACCTCCTCGCCCTCGCCGAAATCGCCATCGTAGTGCCAGTGCGTGTCGCCGACGAAATTTCCTCGGTCGTCGTAGACCATGATCCGCTTGTTGAAGGAATGGTATGTGAGCCGGCCATCCTGCCAACGCTTCTGCTTGCGGCGCAAGTCGCGGGTATACAGGCAAATGAACTCGAGCACCGCGGCTGCTGCAGGTGGTGGGCTGGAGTGTCCTGGTGCAGACATGTTGGGAGGTGTCCGAGAGACCAGCTCGAGGGGCGTGATGGGAATCCTCTGTTTGCTTTACATGCCTGGCCTCGCACTACCGTGCCTCCTCTGCCGGCTGAAGCCCGTGGCGCGTGGGATTGTCGACGCGTCCTTGAGATGCGAGAACTAGGCGGCAGTAAAAGAGGCGCGTCACAGACAACCGCCGCGAGGTCAGCTGATCCGCAGCAGCGGGAACCTGCTGGCCCCCAGGTTAAGCACCCAGGACTTCCAGGGGCAAAACACGCTGGCGGGGCCGGGCCGTTGCCCCTAACTCCCCAGCCCTTCCCCCCCCCCTCCCCTCTTGTGTGAGCGCCAGGCGCCTCCTGCGGTACATACTACTAGGGGTTTCAGCGCTGGGAGCTTACCTCGAACAGGGCTGGGCTAGGGCAACACAGAGGGCAGAGCAGGTATGGAGTCCTCTCTGATTGATGTCCTACTCTCAGGGCTCCAGCTGCTGCTGCACTGCCCCTCCTCGCCTGGCCGGCAACCAGCGAACGAAACAATTTGTCTTGACAAGGCAGAAACAATGTTTCTTTCTCTCGTACCAACCACAAAAAGAGAGCATCATTTCTTCTTCCCTTTCTTCAATTCAATATTGCAACTGTCTGATCCTGTTGGTTGTTGAGCACTCGTTCGCAGGCTGACGTACCGCCCTCATCTGCAGCCTGCTATGTACAGCCTAGCCTGGTCTTAACTCCCCCCCCCCCCGGCGCCCAAGCGCCCTCCTCAGGCCATCCTGAGTCTTCTTAGTGGACAGTTCCAATTTCCCATACCAGGGGACTG
Source organism: Cryphonectria carpinicola (assembly GCA_014849955.1). NCBI lineage: Eukaryota > Fungi > Ascomycota > Sordariomycetes > Diaporthales > Cryphonectriaceae > Cryphonectria > Cryphonectria carpinicola. The sequence continues at coordinate 33,352 of JACWRQ010000267.1, read as the reverse complement.
GATTTCGATACTCCTTCCTCCCCTCTATTCCTCCAACTCTCTGGCCCCTTCTCTTGACTTGGAGGACCACTCTGATGTCACGGAGCTCAGCTTCAGTCCGAGCTCCTTGGCCTCCACTTTCGCTAATTCCCAGCCCTGCCCAACCTTGACCTGCCCGACTGTAGCCCCCTTTCAAAAAGTTATATTACACTTCAGCATTATATACTTTACCTGGCCCCAGTCTCAGCATTTGCATCTCGAAGCTGTCTTCTCTCTGGATATCCTCTCTACTCCGCCACAAAGCCCAGGGTCTGTCGACTTTTCATCCAACATGCAGTCAGTGCAGAGGAAGTTTGGCAAGCTCATGAGCAGAGGCCCTGGCGACAATGCCAAGGTCTCGGTCCTTCTGAATGACTATGAAGATGCTGACCGTGTTCTGGCAAAGGTAATTGCAGAGATCTCCTTTTCTTTCTCTCCAGTAGTAGCCTCTGCTTGGGGAGGCGGGGGGGCGGGCTCCAGCTGACACTGTCGTCTTCCGATAACAGATCATTGAGAGTACGAAATCTTGGCAAGAATCGTGGAACAGCCTTGTGTCCTCTCAACTCGACATCGCGGTCGTGTACGCCTCCCTTTACGATCCTATTGTGGGCGCGTCCGACGGTCATGGTCGCCCGGCCCAGCAGACTGGGGAGGATCAGCTCCGCCGGACGTTTGCGCTCAAGGAGGCGTATACAGAGCTGAGAAGCGAACTTGTTGACGGTATCCAATCTATCGAAAAGGAGATCATCAACCCGGCCCTCGACGCCCGAAACTCCATCGCCCCAATACGCAAGACCATAAAGAAGAGGGAGAACAAGAGGCTGGACGTCGAGAAGTGTCAGGACAAGGTCCACAAGCTCCACAGAAAGATGCCCAGGACGCCCAAGGAAGATGCCCAGCTGTCAAAAGCCGAGGACGATCTGTCGAATCTGAACGAGGTATGCCCATCGGATTGCACCCGGAGCCCTGCCCTCAACGATTGCCTGCTAATGATGTCTGGTGTCTGAAGGAGTTCGAAATCGCCGACTCCCATCTGCGAGAGACGCTACCCCCCATCATCCAGGCCACGTTCAGCCTTATCCCGCCTCTGCTCGCGACACATGTCCGGATCCAGAACCAGCTGCTTGGCCTGTACTATACGATCCTGCACGGGTACTGCGAGGAGAATGGTTTCCAGTCTCCGTCGCCTCCGATGGACCAGGTCATCGCGTGCTGGAACGAGGCTTTCCAGCCAGCCAAAAAGGAGGTCGAGGCAATACCCATGATCGCACGGGGAAGGGGAATCAGGGAACCCCTGAGACTCAACAGCAACAACAACAACAACAACGACGACAATACTCTGGAGGGCCGGAAGCTCTCTGCGCCCCCCCCTGCCTTCGACGGCATGCGCCGCACGTCCACCGGTTTGATCCCAGGGTCCAGTGGACCACGGCGGATCTCTTCGACCACATCGCTGCGGTCGAACCCGTCGCCGCAGCCGAGCCTGAATCTTAGTCCGAGACCAGACATGAAAAGCCCTAGCTACGGTGGCCACCTAAAACCCACCGACTTTACCACAGCGAGCGACCTGGGCAAGTCACCATCACCGGGTCGGGTCTCCCCGCAACAGCTGCGGCAGTCATCAGCGGAGGGCTACTTTGCCAATCGTATCCCGCCATCCCCCGCGGCAACGGTCGCGTCGACCGTCTCGCAGGGCAGCAGCAATGCGGCGGCGGCCAAGAAGAAACCGCCCCCGCCCCCTCCCAAGCGGATACCTAGTGGCAGGCTCGAGGAGTTCGTGATTGCGCAGTACGATTTCGCGGGCCAGGGCGCGGGCGACCTTTCTTTCCGCGAGGGGGACCGGATCAAGATCGTGAAGAAGACGGACACAGACCAGGACTGGTGGACGGGCGAGCTGAGAGGGATGAAGGGAAGCTTTCCTGCGAACTACTGCAGGCCCGCCTAGCGCGCGCGCACCATCCTCTGAGGGACACACACGAGGACACCGATCTTCAGCAGAGAGGAGAGCTGGTAGGTAGGGCAGGGTGAAGGGCACGACTGTGGGGAAGAACAATCTTATACTTGGACGCCTAAAAAAAAAAAAATTTCACAACCTTGGCGACCTGGTCTATAAAGACGCTTCAGAAGTCCATCAACAGCCATCCATTCATCACCCTAAACAGGATCGCATTGCTAGCAGCTGCGCATGTCCCGCGCTTACACACCCATCCTCAACATCAGGACCTACAGAGTATCGTCATAATTGAATATCAGAATGATCATCTTGAGCAGCAATGCAGGCACAAAACATAAGTGGAGTTTTTGACCGGTAGATCACTTTGCTTAGCGATCTTCCCTTTCAAACGGAAGATGACGTGGTGTAGAGCAACGGGTCCACCGCTTCACAGCTGCAGTGCTGCTTTCAGACATGCCCCAGGCGGATGTGACTGCGCGGTACATGCAATGGTAGTAGTATCTATCACAAAGTGTACAAGGAGAGGGGCTCTGGGGGGGGGGAGGGGAGGGGGGAAGGGTTCCCTGAGCTGTGCAAGAGGCCCATCAGGTTCGTGACCAACATCTTGTTTATCTGTGGGGGGCTGGGGACTTTGCAGGATGAGGCTCTACAGCTCCAGTGAATGAACGGGGGTCTGTACAGCACAGTACCCTCTTCCCCTCGTTTTACACCGGGAGAAAAGAGACTACGGGGGTTCACACTTGCATGAAAAGGAGGAGCTTCATCAAATCTTCTCCGCCTGCCCAGATCTTGTACCTCAGCGATTGGCCCTCATCTTGATTGGCGAATGGCTTGCAGCCCCGGGTGGGTTTCACAACCGCGTGAATACGACGATAGAATATGAGTCAAAGTGAGCAACTTTTGCAAGACCAGGGCCAATTGGGGGATCGCGGTGGTGCGAGGGGCCGTAAGCAACCGTTCCATAGCATGTTTAGTGATGAGGATTTGTGGTTGTGGGGTGGGATGGGCCATTGGGGGGGGGGGGGGGATTCATATCGACTCAGCCATTCTCTCGCCGAAATCCCCTCGATGTAACCTTTGTTTGAGCCAATGGCAGAGTGGTCTGGAGACCCGCCCGGGCTGACAGGTACGTGGATGGATCAGCGGGTGAGATACAAAGGTACTGCGCTGTGGCACTGAACTCGGGTGCAACCCAGAAGTCTCGCTCTAGTAGATCCAATCTCTTCCTCAGGTAGCCACCGTGAGAGACGAGCCTTACCACATTTGTCTCGCCGACTGTGCTCGAGGTTTGGACTGCGCCATGTCCAACATGGGATGGCTTCCATAGTTCCAAGGCCACAAGATATCAAGAAGATGACTCCCTCCCGGAAAACCACGTCCATCCGTCTCTCCTTCTCCTTCTCCTTCTTTCAATTTTCTCTGTCTCTCTCTTCTCTCTCTGTAGACGAGGTAATCAGTTCTTCCCCCTACCCGTGAATGAAGAAAGCCTGTGGGGAGTCCTGGCAGCACGACAAGGAACCAGCAAGAAAACACAGATCTTCCTCCCCCCCCCCCTCTCTCCCCCTTCTCTGCCTCCTTTGCCTCCTTCTTCCTCCGCCCCCTCAGTGCTTATTGCCGCTATCGCCGTATAGTAGTTCTTTGACAGACTCACCAACCAAGGTCTGTTGAGAAAACGGCAAACCCGGACACAACGCACGAGACGAACCCCGCCCAAAACGACAAAGAAAGAGAGAGAGAAAAAAAGAAGCCTTATCTGGTAAGTTCTGGGGCACAATGATGACGATAGCCTCATACCTCATAGAGTTATCTACACAACTCCAGTAAAGGCAAATCGGCTAACTGAGTTGCCCAGAACAAGAGACTTGTCATCGGATCTGGAGAGAGAGAGAGAAGACAACATCATCTCTCCCAAAACAAACATCATTCATTAACCTGGGTCCCATCTTGCCCTCCCCTCCCCCCCTTTCCTTCTTCTTCTTTTTTTTTTTTTGGTGACAATCCTGTACCAATGGCCAGCATGTCGCGCACCACCTCCACCAGCCTTCCCAAGGGCTTCTCCGTCCTTCAGCCTACCCTTGGTGCCCCTCTATCTTGGATGCCCGCCGTCGGAACCGCAGAGCTGGAGCAGCTCATCAATGCCTACCTGCCCGGCCCGGCCTCTGCACAGGAGAAGCGGGCCGCCATCTCCATGGACTTCTTCGAGCACTCTGCGCAGACCGGCGAGAACTTCAAGTACTACCCCGTCAGCCCCGCCAGCCGCTCCCCCGCCAGCTCTTCTTCTGGCTACAACGCCTCCCCGGCCATGTCCGACCTCAGCTACCACAGCTCCCCATCGCAGTCCTCCACCACCCCGTCCGCCTCGGCAGCGAGCATGGCCCGCCGCTCGTCCCAGAAGTCTTCTGCCTCCGCCGTCAAGGTTGGTGAGCGCACCGACTTCTCTCACCTGCCCGGCATGAAGATCATGACCACCGCCGGCGAGGACGTCACCAACTCTGCCTCGAGAGGCTGCAAGACCAAGGAGCAGCGCGAGCACGCTCACCTCATGAGGGTGCTCAAGGCATGCGACGCCTGCAAGAAGAAGAAGATCCGCTGCGACCCGAGCCACAAGCGGAGGTCGGCATCATCCCAGGCCAAGAGTGCGAGGCCCGAGTCTGCTGTCAAGCCGACAAAGAAGGCCAGAAAGTCTTCGCCGACGCCCTCATCTCAATCAGCAGCATCGTCATCCACACCTGCCCCCGAGCCATCTTTCGACCTGACCATGATGGGTGATCTCACCGTCTCTTCTCTTGACCAGCCGTGGGACGAGTTCCTGTCCTTAAACGACGAACCCCTCAATGCCGCCATCCCCCAAGCTTTCTACGGCGCCGTGCCACAGGACCTGGACTTCTTCTTCTTGGACGCCGACAACCAGTTCTCTCCAGCCAACTCTGGCTCTTCTGGCTTTACCGACTCTCCAGCTCTGCCGCTGACGCCAGTTGCCCCGGCGGCCCTCGCGTACCAGGCCGACCTCACCGCCTTTCACAACAGCTCACTATATGCACAGGCAGGCGACCAGGAGCCTGCTCTGCCGTATCTGAGCGACGGTGCCCACAGCAGCAACTATGTCGACTTCAACCTCTACTCGCCCTCATCTAGCTTTATCGATGAAGAGCCCCAGAAGCTGAGGGCTGGCGACAAGAGGAAGGCATCTGCCATGCAAAACGCCTCGGCGAACTCCCAGCACGCCGGTGCCAGCACCAGCTCTCCCGCTGGCCTGGACGAGCCACAACAATCATCCACCAGCCTCCGTGATCACCAGCAGTGGTATACTAATCACTATCCATCCACCGCTCTCGACCCGACCGGACTAGAGTGGGATGGTTCGGGTGCTGGGGAGCAGCAGAACGGCGCGTTCTCCCTCGGTCTGCTAGATGAAGGCGCCTTCACCCAACGGCCATGGCATGCCAACGACGGCAGCTATGGCGACGCCCGCGCTGCCAATACATCGGCTGCGGCGAGATCTCGTGGCTCCTCGCTATCACAACGACAGCAAGTCGCCGCGAGCAACCACTCGCCAGCGGCGTCCTCGTCCCCACGGGAGAGGACTGCGACCAACACAGCGGCGCCCACCGCTGCCTCGTCACCACAACCCCCAAGAACAGCCCGCCCACAAATGGCCGTCCAGCAACAGGACGTGACTCCATTCCGTGGCGTGGCCCACATCAGCCCACGGACAGTTAGTCCGACTGTACGGCGCCCTTGTTCGCCCATCATGTCCAAGTTCTGCTTGCTAACTATTCATTAGGAACTCCAACGAACCTCAGTTCACAGACTGACGCCACGCCTCCGCATCAAAGCCTCACCAAACATAGCTCTGTCCACGGCGCCATCATCGCCCGAGGCGCTGAGGCGACCGCTGGTCGACGGTCTCCTGCCAGCTGGAGGACTGCACAGGCTACAAGTCCTAGAGGCCAGGTCATGGCCAGCCTCACGTGATGAGACAGTCCGGGCCTGTGGACAAGAAGATGCTGGCCACGCCTGTAGCGTACTACAGCGCCAGAGCCGCGAGTTGTCGAGGCACAGCCTGGGCCCACACCATACCCGACAAGCACTGCACGGCAAGAATCACAATGCCGCCAGCAGCCCTCAACCCCTGCGTTGTCCCTCAGAAGGCACAACGTCGCCGGTGCGACAGCTGGTGGGTCATTCGTCAAGCACGGCCCATCTCGTCGCACTCGGACTTGTTATCATGACCCTGTCGATTGTGGTCGGATTCACGTCGCTGTTGCAATCATTGCAGATACCATCATCATCATCATCCCCACCACCACACTTCTTCACAAAGGAATTCGAACAGTACCTTCTCGCTCCCCCCTCTGTGGTCGCCCTCCTGGCCGCCCTTCCAACACTCATGTCGAGTGTCTCGGATGCGTCCGGGCTTGACGCCGCCCTCGATGCCAAGAGCAAAGTCAAAGGCTCCGCCGGGGTATCGTTCAGAAAAGCCTTTCGGGGAATCTCTGCTCGTATTCCCATTCCCTTGGCTTGCATCTGAGAGAGGGTGACCACTGGAACCTCCCCCCCCCCCCCCCACAAGGCTTAAGGAGCGAGGAATGACGATTGTGTGTGTGTGTGTGTGTGTGTGTGTGTTTTTGGTTTATGCTTTGATTCTGTAACTTTAGCGATCTTGTGATACCCCATTTCTCCACATTTCTGTCTTGGTTTTTGGAAACAATAACTTTCATTATCCCCCGCCCCCTTTTTCCCTATTACGGGATGTGTGTCTACGTTGCGGAAAGGTAGTGGCAACGTGCCCACGTTCAGTGCGGTTGGAGGGAGGGTGATGGGGGAAATAAAGGCTGGTCGTTGATGATCTTGGTTTCTTTTCTGTGTACTCAAAAAAAAAGGAGGGTCTGGGTGTTTGGATTCTAGTGTCAAGAGGAGAAGGGCCCTTGGCCTGCGTCTCCCCTCCCACTCGAAGTTATATTGCTGGTCTCTTCCTCCTACATATAGAGAAATCAAGATCATTGATGGCTGTAATCTGAATTGTGCTTTGTGTGCTCGTGAAGTGACTGGCTGACAGGACAAAAGGAGGCTCGATGGATCCAAGATCGTGGTCCATTGTGAGATCGATCATGCCGACATCCTCGTGGACAAGTCATCTTCTTAGCAAATGATCTCCTGTTAGGACCATTCTTTGAGAGTCCATCTCGAGCCAAGTAAGCTAAGTTACAGTTGTATCTCAAAAGAGAAAATTGAGTTCCTGTTTCGTTCCATCACGTCCAACGTGTGTCGCCTCTTCAAACAGGCCACCATATCCAAACGCCAACAACACCTCCAGCTTCATTCTGCCCTATTCTCGGAGCCAAAAATTCCCATACGCCCCCCAATGGTGTCCTATGCCTCGTTGGAATTACCCCCAAATGAAAAAAAATAAAAATAAAAATCAACCAGTGCACCCTCCCTCTCTGTCTCTCTCTCTCTCTCTCTTCAAGACCAAGCATAGTAATAATTATCCTCCCACACGGTATCAGCAGTGGTCTTCCCTTCCTTCCACCTAAAACTCGGGATGGAGGTGTGCCTCTCCTCAAAGACGACATCGACTTCCTTCTCATGAAAGTCATGAAACCCCTTCACGCCCTTGGTGGTGACTTCGTCCGGGTTCCACACGAGCACCTGCTTCAGGCCCCAGGCGGCGGCCTCGGCGGCGGCGGCCTGCAGCAGCTCCACCACGTCCCAGGCTTTATGCTCGTCGGTGACAGGCTCGCCGGTCTCGGGGCTGACGTCGAGGAAGACGAAGCGCAGGACCTTGAGCTTCTTCTCGCGCCAGTCGTGGTCCCAGTAGACCCAGCTGCGGCCGCAGTGCGTGATGGCCCCGCGGTTCTCAATCTCCCGGCCGAACATATACCTGGTGACAAAGGTCTCGCGCGCCAGCTGCCAGGAGATCTGCGCGTGGTCGGGGGCGAAGGCGACGTGCGTCCTGGCGTGGTCCGCGGCGAACCGCCGAAACCTCGCCTTGAGGGCGGCGACGTCCCTGTCGCACAGCGCCGGCAGCTCCGGGAGGCCGAGGTAGCGCGCCCGCGTGTTCTCGGGCAGGGGGAACCGGTCCTGGTGCAGAAAGACGGTCACCTGCTCCGAGGGGAAGACGTCCCAGCCCAGGTTGGCGTAGTAGATCCTGCCGATGTCGCTGTACAGGGCGCTGCACTCGCTCTCGGCGTCCACGTACTCCTGCAGCTTGCGCAGCATGTAGGCGGCCATGCCCAAGCGCCGGTACTTTGGGTTGGTGTAGACGCTGGCGATGGCGTAGCCTGTGGCCTCTACAAACCCATCGTTGACGCCGGTGCCTTTTCCGGCGATGTAGACGGTCTTCCTGATGGACTCGCACGAGGCGACGATGTGTGTGCCGTCGTCCTTGTGTGCGAGGATCCAGTAGAGGCAGCGGCCGTCCTTGGTCAGGGCCTGTGTGGAGAGGTGCGTCTCCCGGTCCAGGTAGGTGTCGATGTCCAGAGGGGCAGCCCAGGCCTCGCCGTTGAGCCGCCAGGCCAGCTTCCGGATCGTCTCGTCTGCTCGAGTGAAGACGACATCTTGCGTGGTGATGGGTTGATCAACGATGAAAGGATCAGCCATCCTGGAAGGCAGACAGAAATTTGGTATATCAGTTGCTATGAGGGCGATCGATGGTCGAGAGAGACCTCAGGATGTATAAAAAAAAAGATGATGAGAGATGTATGTGAAGGTGTATGTGAAGAAGAAGAAGAAGAAGAAGAAGAAGATGGTCGATGACCGGCAGGTAGTAGTATTATTATTACAGCGTGCAGTTAGTTACATGCCGGTGTGCCGCGCCCTAAGCCACTTTATATGTGTGGCCTCCAATTTCGTCTATAGGACAAGAGAAACCGCCTCCTTCGGGTGGTAAACCCCCCCCCCCCCAAAAAAAAAAACCGGACCCAGCGTATAAGCTATAGCAGCTTAGGTGGGTTGTCAGATGTCTTCGCTGAAATTCAATTTTCGCGAGGTTTCAATGCGGAACAAGAACCAAAGAGTACTACTACCACCTGTACATTGTTTACGGTGCAGGACAAGAGGGCATAGGAAACCCGGCCACGCTGAAGGGGGGGAAAACACAGGGCAGCCACTGGCGCTATGCCACGTACAATGATACTTACAACAACCAACAACAAAAAAAAAAAAAAACCCAGCCCTGGACGCATCTGATATCCTCAAACGTAACAAGCTGTGTGAAACTGTGCAGCACACGGACATCGTCAGGCAGATGGCCGAGCGGCAAGCTATGTCTCCGTTGCGGGTCGAAAGAGAGAGAGAGAGAGAGAAAAGAAACCGAAGAGAGAGAGAGAGCGAGGGAAGAAAAAAAAGACGCCGAGAAAAAAAAGTGTCGCAAGTATACATGCAGCAGGCCTAAGAAAAGGGAGCCGCATGCCGCCCGAGGCGCGACCAACCGGACACATTCCGGACAGGAACAGGTGGGGAGGGGGGGGGGTTTAGGGTGATAAGGAGGATATTAGTTGGTGATGTAATACTATAAGGCTTTTTAGCTGGAATCATGAGATGTTAACATTGCTGAGCAGTTGACCTCGAGTCGTGGCGAGATGGCTTGTGTTTTAAAAGGGCCTTGTGGCCGTATGATTCTCGTACGGGCGGACCACCGGTGGAAATCGGGATGGCCTCTTGGTTGAAACAGCTGGAGGGACGAGTGAGTCGACCACATGGTCGGTAATTATAGGTACGAGGCCAGACGAGGCAAATATTACATCGTTCGTGGAGGTCGAGGTCGAGGTCGAGGCCACTGGTTTGACGTCTGACGCGTGGGGGTCCGTGGGTGGAAATTCAGTCTCAGACCCATGGCCAGATCTTCAAATCTTGCATTGCATCTCCTGATGTGCCAAGAAAAGAAGAAAAAAAAAGAAAGAGAGGGAGAAAAAAAAAAGGACCTGGTGGATGGTCCCGAGGGTGGAGACGCAGTGGGCAATGAACGCCCCAGTCACCTGGTGCAAAGACCTGTCAAGACATGAACTCGTTCACCTCTAGACCTCGAGGAACTATTACCAAACTGAGAGGGAGACCTCGACATCCTTTGGGCTTTGACATGGCGGTCTCTCTCTCTCTCTGACTTTGGTGACTTTTCTACTCCTCCCTCCCGCCTGAAGCCGCTGATTGGCAATTACAGTGGGAGTCCCCCCCTGAAGCACTGAAATCTCAGCGCGAGGTAGGGCTTTTTTAGGCTTTGCCAGGTCCCCCATACGGGGCATTCTGAGCCCTGAGAGGTCGCAAACTTCCAAGAATTTATTTTAATCTACAGCCAAGAGCGTTTACAGTACTGTCTTGGCGAACCCAAATTCAAAATTGTCTATATTTCCTTTTTCCCGAGATGCCTAGCAAATCCTCCTGAGATCAATAATACTCCGAGTCGGAATACCCAAAAGCGTCTTCAGACCGTCTTTGGGCTGTCGGAGCCATGGGACACGCCGCTTTGAGGTGATCCCACCGGCGAGATGCAGCACAGTCCATAGTAGACCCGTGAGAGACAAGTTAAATACATTCCACGCCGATTGCCTAACTCCGCGGTGCTTGCACACGTGTGTGTGTGTGCGTGTGTGATTAGTCGTTGTAGGGGCGGGGTTAAGTTGTGAATGTCCCCGAAGTAACACCACAATTGGCAACGGCCGCTTGTTGAAGCAGCTGCTCCATGTTATGATCGATTGTACTCTCCAGCCTCAACATATGCAAGTACAACATATGGGAAGAAGTACACATAGTGGAACTATTCTCAGACAGCAGCTGCGAAACACTGAACCAGATAAGACGAGCAGTACAAAGATAGAAAGTTCTTGCTCCCCGTCAAACGGGCTGGGACTACTTGCCTCGAGTTAGAAAGCCGGCCCACTGTTGTCCTACATCGTGGTAGAACACCTCAGGGCTTTGGAACGTGGGTAGAAAGTTTAATGTTAATTATGGGATTACTATTTCTCCTTCTTTCTAGTTTTGGCTAGAGATCTGTGTAGCCTCTGCTGCTGCGCCATACCCACCGCATGAACCGCCAGCAGCAGCAGAATGGCATTTGCTTCCATACATGTCGATACATTAAAATTAAACATTGGCCATCTTCTTTGTATCATGAGCACGCAAGTCTATCTTTACCGTATGCTCCAGGTAGTGGCTTGCAACCAGCTGCTTGAGAAAGCCTGCCTCGTCACCGCGCTGCTTGGAAATTGCTTATTAGTGATTGCTCCCTTGCATGATGGCCTGCGCTTGCCTGCACAAGAAACTAGCCTCTTCGCCCAACTGTTCTTGGCTTGTGATCCAGTCCATGTCCTCCGTCCAAGTCGTCCAGGATGCCCTAACTTTCTCGCATTCGTCATACAGGCGTTGTCCACCAATAGTGATCCAGTGTGCAGCAGCTGGGGCATGACCCTGAAGAGCAACAATACTGTCAGAGGTGTCTATCGTGGTGATAATTATAGTCAGCCTTTCGATTCTCGATACGAGGGCAAGTCAAAATTGAGGAGGAGGGGCAACGCAAGGGGGGGGGGGGAAGGAAGGCGCAACAGCACAATTGAATTGTTAGTTGTGGGATATTCTTAGATGAGAAACATGGGCATGGCTTACTTCTAGGACCGCTCCAATTGATTCTCCATCCATCTCTTCTCAGTGTCATGGAGAGTGTCTGCACGCCATAGCCCGCCAAGTTCCAGAAACCTGCCGCGTACAGCAGTGCTGTGAAGTGGTTCAGATTTGTCCACTGAAGGCGTTCGAGATCACGCCACCGAGAGGATGGCTCCGGGTCGCCATACTGCAGCCACCGCTCGCCCAGCGAAAAGACCAGCGACTTGTCGAACTTGGACAGGTCCTCCTTGCCCCTCTGCTCCTGCTGGCTCCTCAGCTCGCTCATGAGCTTGACGAGGGCCCCATGCGTCTCCCAAAGTTCCTCGGCTACCTGCACGATGCATATCTCCAGAACATCGGTGGCGTCCGTCCCATTGGGACCGCGGAAGGAGTCCGTCACGCCTTGGGCCGTGTCAGACGCGGTGGCACCGCCTGTGAGGAAAGTGTGGATCAGTACGGCGCTGTCACGGATGCTCGTGTGAGTCAGTTCAGTGTCGGAGAAATATTCCTCGATCGACTCGGCCATGGTGGACGGAGATTGATGACTGCAACGAGAGGGAGACAATGAACAATGAGCCAGTGATGAGATCGAATTTCGTGTTAGGACCAGTTGACATGTAGTTTTGGGTTCTTGTATGCATTGAAATACCTTACAAGAATATGTCCTCATCGGCAGCCTGACTCTTGTCGGAATAAAGAGAGAAAGACTGTCAGCAGTTGGGAGGCGCAGAGGGGCTCAGCCTCGGGGGTGCAGCCCTGGAGTTGAAGTACTGGTTACAGAAGCTTGCTTCACAAATCAAGTGTGTCTTCAAGAAACCACTGAGGATGACAATAAGGACACACACTGACTATTGCATTTTAACCGGCTTAAACACAAAGTAGGGAGCTGGCACAGGCTTGGAGGTGATCAAAAGCTTTGTGTTCAAGTACCTTCAGTAGTGAGGAATACCTTGGGTGTGTTGGAGTTCTGGATTTGGGTGTTTCAACTCTGGAAGCATGTGCTGGATGATCTGCACAGTACTTTAACCCGATAACTACTTGCAAGATGCACTCTGTTCTCAGAATCGGGGCGAGACACAGTGATTGAGACCGGCATGGGGTTGGAAGGCGGTGGGAATTTGGACTGGGGCAGGTGTTTTGCTAGTAACGGAGGCGGCCGTCATGGGGCTAAGCCCAGTCGAGGAAGAGCTGAGTCAGCAGTGATTAGCGCGGTGCTGAGCCAGAACCAGGCTAAAATGCCTCTCGGCGCACAAATTTTTCCTTCCGGTCCACCAAACTGAAATCTGCGTGTTGTGCCCTCAAGACAGACATTGTTGAATCAGGTAGGCGGGCAGGCATACTCACATCGCGAACCGACCAAACGACTAACCTCCCAGCACCAAACCTGTAAGCACACACACACACACACACCACACAACTCCTCCCAAACCCTTTCCCATCCCTTCTCGACTTCCATCGACAGATACCCATTCTAATCATCCAAGTCGTCGATACAATACAGACCGCCAGCAAAATGGGTGACATCAGCATCATCGCTACCGAGTGGCGCACCGTCCAGGTCGGCCGTGTCGTCGTCCTCCAGTCTGGTGCTGAGGCCGGCCGCCTGGCTACCATTGTCGAGATTGTCGACCACAAGCGCGTACGTTGTCAATCCCACAGAGATGCCCAGAAGAGAGATAAGGGGGGGAAGCCATGATAAACCGGAACAGCATTGGTTGACATGGAATGTTTTCTACAGGCTCTCATCGACGGCCCCTCCTCAGAGTCTGCCCTGCAGGTTACCCGACAAATGGTCTCCTTCTCCAACGTTGTCCTGACCGACTTCGTTGTCGCCGGCCTGCCCCGCGGCGCCCGAACACCCACCGTCAAGAAGTTCTGGGAGAAGGCCGAGATCGACAAGAAGTGGAAGGAGTCCAACTGGGCCAAGAAGCGCGACCAGCAGTCCAAGCGCGCCACCCTCACCGACTTTGACCGCTTCAAGGTCCTGCGCCTCAAGAAGCAGCGCCGTTTCGAGGAGCGCAAGGCTCTGGCCAAGGTCAAGGCCTCCGCATAAATACCCTCCTCAGCCACGCACCGATCAACGCACGACGACTCCAAGGTTTTCGACACGACAACCGGCGAACGGCTGTTTTTCTTGTGATTCCTCCTCGTCGAGGCAGAGATGGGTCGGAGGAGGCAAGGTAGACGGTTCAGGGGGGATGATGATGATGATGACGGCAGCAGGAGCAGCAGCACTCTAATCGCGCTTGCTGTGGCTAACGTGCTGGGCAGCGGCGGCGGCGGCGGCGGCGGCGGATGGTGTTCATTAGAGGGTGGCGGGTATTCTGGACGGCACCGGCAAGGACAACCTCTAAAAAAATCAACAGCATCTTCGTTCGGGTCCGATGGGCTAGGTTTTTCTTTGCTTCGTTTACGGGACATATCACCTCCAAAAAAAGGCAAAGGTGGCCGGCGTCAAATGATATGAAATTGAGAAACCCAAAGACAATGGTGATTACCTGTCGAGGTCTTGCCAAAATTACATGTGATACCACTCTTCTCAATTACTCTCAGGCTTTGTAATGGAAACATCTCGAGAGCCTGTTTTGTCTGTCGAGAGCACAGCATACAGGCTGAGCTTGATCTGCGGGATCACTGCTCGCAGTCTTGTAGCTTTTGGGTCCTCTGAGCTGCCTTGTCGCAGTTAACTGCATCATATGACCACTGCCATAGTATCAATCTTTGAAGACACAGCCAGCCATGTCTTTCTGACCACCTTTCGGTGCGCTGCTCTGCACACAGCGATATGGATGATGTCTCTGTCTCTCTGCATGGGCACAGATGGGGTCATTCTCTCTCGTCTGCGGGCCGAATGTGAGCAGTGCCCCATTTGGGCTTAGCGCCCTAACTGACTGCCAAACCCTAGGAATTTTGCGCCTTTGCAAGAGCTCTCAGCAAACCACCAAACCCAAAACCCCCCTCCAATTGCCTACTTCTCGTTTGTACAACAACAACAACAACAACAACAACAACACACGCACCTCTTTTTTCTCGGGTTATTTCTTGCAGATTGTAAGTGTTGAAAATCTCAAATTTTTTTTCCTGGCTAGTTCTTGTGCGAATTTGACCCGCTGTCGAGCGACTGCAACCCCCCCCCCCCCCAAAAAAAAAAACCATCTCTTCAGTAGGCTGCAAGTTTGTGTGTGGGGTTGAGGTCAATTTTGTGGAAGCAGCACTGGCCCAGCACCTGAGAGGCAACGAACAAACAAACAAGCCCAGCTAACCAACAACCTCTGTGGTTTCTTGTCCTCCCCCATAGATCTCGTTGCGAATATGGCCAACCCCAGAGTCGAGGAGCTTCCCGACGAGGAGCCCAAGAAGGTGACCGTCGAGGAGCACGAGGACGATGACAGCTCCGATTCCGAAATCGAGGCTGGCGACTCCAGCCTGCCCGCTGGCTCGACTGCCGTCATCCACTCGCGCAACGAGAAGAAGGCCCGCAAGGCCATGGAGAAGCTGCACCTGACCCGCATCCAGGGCATCACTCGTGTCACCCTCCGCCGACCAAAGAACGTGAGTCTTCACCAAGGACGGAGGACAAGAAACATAGGGAAGAGCCTGGATGATGAAGACGATGCATCAAGTTGGAAGATGTAATAAATGATGCGGGGGCTGACCGGACCATCACAGATCCTCTTCGTGATCAACAACCCCGAGGTGTACAAGTCTCCCAACAGCAACACGTACATGTATGGGACCACTCCCCCCCCTTTTTTTTCTTGTTTTTTTAAAACTGTCTCTCTGGTCCGTCTGCATAAGCCTAATTCATCCGCCTACAGTGTCTTCGGTGAGGCCAAGATTGAGGACCTGAACGCCTCCGCCCAGGCCGCTGCTGCCCAGCAGCTCGCCGCCGCCGAGCACGACCACGCCGGCCATGACCACGGCGAGTCCAGCAAGGCCGTCGAGGGTGGTGACGCCGCCAAGAAGGCCGCCGAGGAGGAGGAGGACGACGGTGAGGAGGTCGACGCTGAGGGTATCGAGGATAAGGACATCGAGCTCGTCATGACGCAGGCCAACGTATCACGGAAGAAGGCCATCAAGGCGCTCAAGGAGAACGACAACGACATTGTCAACTCCATCATGGCCCTCAGCATCTAGTCACGCAACGGCGCACCCACATGACTTTGTTATCTCTTATCATGTGTGCTCTTGCATGGTCTCTACACGCTGATGGTGCCCAAGCGGCATGTCTTTTCCATTGATGCTTTCGATTCTTACTCTGTCTGGGTGGACTCCGGGAATGGGTCTGTTAGTTGGGCACATGGTCTGAAATAGAGGAGGGGGGGGGGGGAGCTGAGCCCTTCAGGGTTCACTACTGGGGAAAAAAGAAAAAAAAATGAAAAGCTCATGGACTGGAAAAAGGTCTCTTTGCATTCTTCAAATTCGGTCTCCTGCGCTGCGTACATCCGTTCCTATGACTCTTGATGTGCAGATGAAGCATCCTGGTACTACTTTTGTATGCCATCCAGACCATTCAACCAGCCTCGAACCTCGCCAAAAAAAAAAACCCCCCCCCTTTAATTCTGATATAAATCGCGAATATCCGTGAGTTTCAATATATCTCAACAAAAAAAATCGACTCTTTCTTTTCTTCTTCTGTCTTCTCCTGGCCATTTTTTGTTTTGATTTTTTCTACTTGCTTGCCTCTGCTTTGGGGGGGATTGAGCACCTTGTTCTGGTAGGGGCGCGGCCCATATCCAGGCTTTGTCATCACGTGACTGGCGGGCTCAAACTGCTTCGGCTTCAAGCGCGAGCATCATCAAGTCAAGCAACGTCCAACTCTCCGCTCCTCTCCCTCCGAAGACCCTCATCCACAACCACACAAGATGGCCGCAGTAAGTGCTTCTCCTCCGTCAATTGACTTCTCGAGATGTCCAATGTAGTTCTTCACGATCCCAATTCGAACCATACGACCGCAAAGTCATGGCTACGGTCTCGTCCCGAACTTCTCCGAAAGCGCTCTCTCCCTCCCTCCCAGCCCAGCCGGTACCAAGACGATGAGCTAATTTTTTGTGTCCCTCCGACCACAGCGATCCGCAGCCCTCAAGCTCGACTGGGCCAAGGTCCAGTCCTCCCTCGGCCTGCGCGGCCAGACGGTGGCCTCGCTCCAGGCCTTCAAGTCGCGCAACGACAACGTGCGGCGCAAGGTGCAGCAGCTGTCGGAGCTGCCCACGACGGTCGACTTTGCCGCGTACCGGTCGACGCTCAAGAACCAGGCGGTCGTCGACGAGATCGAGAAGCGCTTCAAGGCTTTCAAGCCCGCCGTCTACGACGTCGGCCGCCAGCTGAAGGCCATTGACGCCTTCGAGGCCGAGGCTGTCAAGAACGCCGAGGCCACCAAGGAGAAGGTCGACCTGGAGCTCAAGGACCTCGAGAAGACGCTGCAGAACATCGAGCAGGCACGGAGCTTCGAGGAGCTCACTGTGGTACGTACACGGCAGGGGATCACGTCGGCGTGGGCCCGGGGGACGATGCTGACCTGCTGCTGCTACAGGACGAAGTTGCTGCTGCTGAGCCCTCCATCGACGAGAAGACCTCCAAGCTGGTGTCCAAGGGCCGCTGGGGCGTCCCAGGATACAAGGTGCGTATTATCTGTCGGCTCTACTCTCAGAAAGCGGCGGCTGCTGACCAACCTCTTTCACAGGAAAAATTCGGCGATCTCTCCGTGCTGTAGACGACACCATAGCGGCATCTTTCCCTTTGTGTACTCTAGCATTGTAGATACCGGCAGAACCAGGCCAACAGAAGAGGAGTTGATATATGGGTGGTGGCATGAAATAAGATATCAAAGAATGACCCAGTCTCTCACAGTCTTTTCTCCCTTGGGCTTCTAATCCATCCCTCACAGTGATATTCTCTTCCACTACGACATCTACCTCATCTCTAACCCGCACAGTTCATTTCATTCCTCCGACTGTTCCGCACCAGCAACCCATCTCAACCCCTCCGTCATTGCCAGTTCCGCCTGCAGCGCCCTCTCTAGGTGCGGCGCCTTCAGCCAGAACGTATGCGGCCAGCCCCAGACGACATTGGTCTTGACACTGACGCCAGCATCCCTCAGCACACTGGCATAACACGCACCATCCGAGTACAGGCCGTCATTCGTACACACCTGGACCCACATCCGCGGCATCCCTCTCAGCTCCGCCGCGTCAGCCTCGAGCGGCATCCTCGCCAGCCCGTCCCGCGGCCCGTCCATGTCGAGCCGGGCCAGGAGAGAGGTCTGGAACGACGGGTGGTTGGCGCTGGTGTGCATCCCGCGCAGGCGCTCGGGCACATACTCTCGCCCCCGAAAGGCATCGCTTGTCACGGGACAGCGCAGCAGCACGCCGCGGAGGGGGATCCCGGCGGCGAGGGCGTGCCGGGCGACGGTGGCCGCGAGCTGGCCGCCGCTGGAGCTGCCGACCAGGACGACCCCGGTCCCCGCCGCCTCGGCATGTGTCTCGGCAAGGAAGGTGAAGGCGTCGATGCTGTCCGAGACGCATGTCGATGCCGGGTGCTGCGGCTTGAGGCGGTAGCCGACGCTGTACAGGCGCACGCCGGGCAGGAAGGCGGCCGAGTCTTTGACCAGCCGGCGGCAGGAGAGGTCCTCCGAGTCCGCCTCGCCGACGGAGAGGCCGCCGCCGTGGTAGTAGATGATGATGGTCCGCGGCTGCCCGGCCCTGTCGTCGGCCTCATCACCGCCTACAGGGGACGAAGCGTCATACTGCAGCACCGGGATGGAGAAGCCGTCCCTGCTCGAGGGCACGGAGATGTATCTGGTGGTGAGGCCCTGGGCGAGGTGGTGGTCCCTCGCGCCGGGTGCCATCATGGCCGCGTTGCGCTCCCGACATTCTGCCGCGTACCTGGGCTGGCGGGCGATAGGATCCACAGAGGGCTTGGGCGCCAGGAGTCCTGCCTCGCGCTCGTGGGCGAGCCAGGCTGGGTCGAGGGGGGGCGCCTCCTGGAGGATGGGTGGTGGCTCTCGGTCCATCACCGCCAGAGCCGTATCGGCCACGGACTTATATGAGGCTCGTGTGCCTGGGTTCTTACCAGGGCCCCGGAGCAAAGGGGGGGGGGGACGGGAGTTGACGCTATTTTGAGATTCTGAAGTCCCGAGGTTGTACTGACGCTGCTTTTTTCTGAGCTTCACACTGTACGCTTCCGGATCGCGTTGCAACACCACCCACCCACCCAGTTGTTGTTCGGGGATGAGCAGACGTGAGCAGTGTCATGCGTTTGATTATGGTATTATTATCATTTTAGCCCGCCAAATTTTTTTGTTTTTTTTTTGTTTTCGGTAGTAAAACATATGATGCGCCATGCGAATTTCCACCAATCACGTGTCTCCGTGAATTGTGTAATAGAAAACAGCCTGACCGTTCATAAGAAACCACAATGTCTTTGTCTCACCGTCGACAAAACGTCACGGGCTTGTCATATGACATGGTAACGAGGAAGGACTCTTACTCTCGTGAGGGTTGATTTTATCCGGGGGGAATGCCCTTGGTTCTAATTAAGCGGAGACGTCGGGAACGTCATTTATCATCAACATCCATCCAACAAACCATACTGTCGTTCCAACGTAGTCGTCGCTGTCCCCTGTCACCATTGACTTGCTCCCCGGATTGATATCTTGATGGCAGATTTTCTAATCATGTTAAACCTCCAGTAAGTGAAATGCCAGAATGTGGGACAGCCGTGTCTAGGATGCGCGCCCTTTGCTTGACTTGAGACAATCCTCCTCGTCTTGAAGTCTACCGGGGATATACAAGACAGGAGACGATCAGCTCGTCCTGCGTAGGCTATAAGAATGGTCGACAGTTTGAGTAACAAGAGCAAAAGCTTCTGGTGAAAGAACCGCATTCCTCAGCGCCCAACACCTCCCTTCCCTCAGCCAAACATGGTCGTCAAAGGCAGCTGTGTCTGCGGACAGACAACATACGAGTACACGGGCGAATACTCCTCGCCCGGAGTCGTGAGTCTCCCCCCCCCCTCTCCTCATTTTCTCCAGTGTCTCCCCCGCACACACACACACACGCAGACATACGTCTCCAGACGCTGACAAAAGATGACATGCATCCCCACAAATAGGTCGCATGCCATTGCAACGCCTGTCGCAAGACAAGCGGCACCAACCGCTCCCTCAATCTCGTCGTCCCCGTGGGTTCCGTGACTGTGAGCCCAGGCTCGCCGGAGAAGCTCGTGACGAGGAAAGGTGATAGTGGGAAGAATGTTGTGTACCATTCTTGTGGCAACGTACGTATGGTTCTTAACCCTACTTTTCTTTTTCTTTCGGCCTTGGACAGTGGGCAATCTCCCCCGCGTTGTCCCCCCCCCCCTTCCCCCCTCCCCCTACCCCGCTCTCTTCTCCAAAGAATGAAGTAAAGACAGTTCAGAAGAAGAAGAGGAAGAAGAAGAAGAAAAAGAAGAAAAGGAGGACTAAGAACAAATACTAATCGATTGACTGGATGGGGAAATAATCAGTGCGGCAACATCATGTACGCAGACCCCGCCTTCGCTCCAGGCGACCTGTGGCTCAAGATTGGACTCTTTGACGACGTGAGTTTCGTAGAGAGCCTGGGCCCGCCCCAGACACATGTCTATGAGGAGAACATGTGGTCGTGGGAGGAGAAGAAGAAGAAGGCTACTGAATAGCCCACCATGTGAGAGTACGACGGCGGCAGGTAATTCTTTGACTATCTATCTATCCAATATAGGAAACGTTCAAAGATGAAAAGTGGTTAAGCTCTTTTGTGTGATCTGATGAGTGGGTAATGTGCCGTGAGGGAAGTCTCTCACTATGCTCTCTTCAACTTCTTTTCTACGCAGGCAAGACAATTGACGAAGAAGAAGAAGAAGATGATGATGATGATGAAATGGATACTATTGTGTTCTGATTCAAGAGTCGAGAATTCAAATAACTCTAGGTAGTGCGGGCGTGTCTCTCTCCCCCCCCCCCCCCCCCCCCCCCCCCCCCACCCCCCCAACACACCCCCCCCCCCCCCCCCCCCCCGTAGACCCCGGCCCCCCCCGCAACATAAAAAAAAACTCACATCAGTAACAACCAACCTCCTCATCCC
>JACWRQ010000267.1:0-12672 GCA_014849955.1 Cryphonectria carpinicola | reverse complement strand
AAGAAAGGGATATTGATTGTAAAAGGGATCTTATTGTTTTTTGATTCAAAAGAGACGAATTAAAACAACTCTTGGTAGTGCGGGCGGGTCTCGCCCCCCCCCCCCCCCCCCAAACAGAAAAGACTACTCTAGACCACGCTTGACGTCCTTCGCCTTTAGCCCCGTCAACCTCTGCTCGGGCTTGGGGTATGCAGGCCTGCCGCCCAGGATATCGACTGTGTCCTTCATGTACACCCAGTGCTCCTCGATGGGTCTCCTGTTGGCCCAGTCCGTCTCCTTCTCCTCGACCTCCTTCATGGGCGTGAACACCACGCTCGCGCCCCTGATGCCGATGACCGCCGAGCTCATGGGGTCTGACATGACACGGTCCGCGGCATCGCGCCCAAAGTTCTCCAGGTGCTGGATGCACTTGATGGCAAGACGAGCGGCCCGGCACCTGTCCATGGGCGATGGCACACCGCCCTGCTGCACGTGTCCCGGGATGCTGTCCCGCGATTCGAAGCGGTCGTGGGCCTCCTCGCGGATGATGTCGGCGATCAGCTTCGCGGTATAGACCTTGGAGGCCTTCTCGTTGATCAGAATCAGCCGTCCGGCGCGAGACTGGCCCTTGTCCTTGGCGAACACGTTCTTGAGGTGGCGCACGTCCGCCTCGAGCATGCCCAGGCTGACGCCCTCCTCGGGTGTGTATACGGCAACAGCACCGACGCCGAGGCCCGCAAGAGTGGCCACATACCCAGACCGGCCGCCCTGGGTCTCGATCACAAAGACCCGGCGGCGGGCGGCCGACGCAGACTGCTTGATCTTGTCGCAATAATCGATCAGCTCGTTCAGGCAGGTATCGGAGCCGATCGAGTATTCGGTTCCGGGAACGTTGTTGGAGATGGTGGCTGGCAGGGTCACCATAGGAATACGGAGGGAAGGGAACTGCTCCCGGGCGATGCGGAGCTGTGACACGGCGTGGAAGGCCTCGAAGCCTCCGATGAGGAAGAGGGCGTCAAACTTGTACTGCTTGATGAGGTTGGCGATGTGTTCCATGCCCGACTCCTTGGGCAGCTCGCGGTTGGTGCCGATCTCGGAACCACCCTTGCTGGCCCAGCCGTCCACCTCCAGCCAGTCGAAGTTCCGCACGGCGCCCACCGGCTTGTCGCCGTGGTGCCTGGCAAACCCAGCAAACCCATTGTGGATGCCAAGTGGCTCGTGCCCGCGAGAGATGCAGTATGCCACACCGGCCCGGATGGCGGCGTTCATCCCACCAGCTGGCGCACCGACGTTGATGAAGCCGATCCGCATGCGCTTGTCCTCGGGAAGCTTGTGTTCACCGTTCAGGTTGGCCGTCGTGGTCAGCATGTATGATGCGTACTGGTCGGCAAACTCGGTGTCACGGAGCGCCATGGCCCTGTCAAAGTCCTGCGCCTCGATGGCCTTGGCCACGGCCTTGGTGTCTATCACTGCCTGCATGAGGGGCCGCCGGACGATCTTGTTCTCGGTGATGGCGATGAAGCAGGTCTCGGTCTCGGGGGTGGCCTCAAGCACAGCCTTGACGGCCTCGACACCCTGGAGGGTGGCCAGCATCCGGTCATAGGCAACAGCGGTCCCGCCCCGCTGGACGTGGCCGAGGGTTGTGATCCGGGTGTCGAGGTGGAGGCCCTTGGGATCGGCCAGGAGGTCCTTGATCATGGTCGGCGAGATCTTGTTGCTGTGCCTGTCATGCGCGCCCTCGGCGATGATGACGATGGTCTTCCTCTTGCCCAGGCTGCGGTGCTTCCGGACGATCGAGCACATCTCCTCCTTCCAGTTGTCCTCCCTAGGCTTCTCTGGGATGAAGACGAAGTCGGCCCCGGTAGCAACCCCGGCCATGAGGGCCAGCCAGCCACAGTGCCTGCCCATGACCTCGATGACGAAAGCGCGCGAGTGTGACGAGGCCGTCGCCTCGATGTAGTCGACCATCTCGCAGATCCTGGAGAGGGCAGAATAGCCACCGATGGTGGCGTCCGTGCCAGACATGTCATTGTCGATCGAGCCGACGGTGCCAACAATGTTGAGGTGCTTGTAGGGGGCGACCTGGCCCTGGGTCAGCTCCTTCTTCTGGACGAGCTCGTCCAACAGCGAAGGCCACTCTGCCCGGAACTTGTCGGCACCGGTGAGCGAGCCGTCGCCGCCGCAGATGATCAGCGCATCGATGCCGTTCAGGACCATGTTCTTGGCGCCGGTCAAGCGGCCAGGCCGCTCATAGAACTCCATGCACCTGGCTGTTCCGATGAGCGTGCCACCCTCGGAGAGCCAGCCACGGACATCATCCCACGCCATCTTGCGGATGTAGTCTCCTCCCTTGACCAGGCCCTCGTATCCCTCGTATACGCAGTATGCGTCGCAGCCCATGTGCAGGGCCATGCGGACGCAGGCTCGAACAACTCCGTTCATGCCGGGGGAGTCGCCTCCCGAGGTCATGATGGCGATCTTCTTTTTTGGCGACGCCATGGTCGTAAGTATGAAAGGGGAGGGGGGGATAGCGGAGGATAGGGAGGTTATGTATAAGGTTTTTTTAAAAAAAAATAAAAAAATAAAAAAGTTATCGCAGCAGCGAATCCTAGGCTGATTCTATAACGTTAGCAAACGAGAAGAAATGAAAGATTACAGCAGCAAGAAGAATCAAGAAGCTGGCCAATTAGAAACAGTGTGCAGGAGACCAGAAGAGTCAGGAAGGCGTGGTAGAGCAGGCAGTGTAGCACCCATAGTATCCTCTTGAAGGTGTCATAGAGGGAGAGAGGAGGATTGTGCTGGTTCCAGCGCCGCCCTCTCCATCCCTTCCTACCAGGACGAGGCCATGCCTTTCCAGGTGTGTGGTTCCTCCTTGTGCAATTGGCAGGTCCTGTCTCTGACGTTCCTATGCCACGTCTTGCTGGTCGTGCCCATCTGGTCACACGCTGGCCTAGGCTCAATTGGCTCGCTCCTCTGCTCCCTCGACAGAGGACGCGCAGGGTTGCTCGACAAGAGTAGGTGCTGAGGGTCTCGGTTCGGGGTATATTGGAATCGGTATATTTTTGGGGGGGGAGGGGGGAGGGGAGCCGACTTACTCCAAGCTGATGATAGATGGATGCAGAGGAGAAGTAAAAGTCTGGCTTCAGTATAGCCTTCAAAGTCTGTGCTCGAAGAGAAGAGAGGGAGAGAGTTGGACTCGGGTGAGGCGGGAAATCGAGACTTGGCTAATTATCATAAGCTCAAGGGAACGCCTGCGCAAGCTGACGACCTGAACTATGATGAAGGTGGGATGTTTAGTGCTCTTATCTTATCGGAGCTTAGGCCCCCCTCCTCTAGCACGAACTCGCTACGGGCAGAGGGCAAGAGGGAAGGAGGTGTTTTTAAAAAGAGAAGCGGGAAAAAAAAAAAAAGAAAAAAAAAAAGAACTCTTCTGAGTGTGACTTCATAGCAAAAGCGTGTTCTCCTTGCTATGGAGCTCGACAACGTCATTTTTATCCCTCATACATATACTGTAGTACATAGTACGACTCAAACCACTCTTCATTCTTCTCGGCGCCAGTCTCGCTGAATTTCCGTAGCACAACGCCGAACCACAGTGGATCTGACACCCGCCTGCCAGCCAGTGATGACTCGAAAAGAAAAGGTGGTCTGTCACTTGTCTCGAACTCTGTCGTATGTCACACGTGCGTGAGCAGATGTCTCGAGAGCTTTTTCTTCTTCTTTTTTTCTCTCTTTCCAAAAGGGCCGACCAGCGCAAAGATTTGTCCAGATTCAAGGGTCAAATAAAAAAGTGGCCAGAGATGGCCTGATCTTTACAGTATACAGTATATTGATATTAGCCACTTTCAGCCTTGCATAGATTACCAGCCTGAGGCGTGTCATCGTGCATGCTCTGTGATACCGTAGAGGGGCAAGGTGGGCTCCCAAAGCGCCAAATTGATGCGCTGCTCCCTGTAGTAGTCAGGTACCGTACCATTTGGTACTGAGCAGTGGCTTTTAAGTTACCTCAAGTACAGTTGGGAGGCCGGGGGGGGGGTACCTCTTAGCCTGAAGGTTGGTTGCAGCAGGCCGAGACCCCCTGTAGACGGG
This sequence comes from Cryphonectria carpinicola, assembly GCA_014849955.1. Classification (NCBI taxonomy): domain Eukaryota; kingdom Fungi; phylum Ascomycota; class Sordariomycetes; order Diaporthales; family Cryphonectriaceae; genus Cryphonectria; species Cryphonectria carpinicola. The sequence continues at coordinate 8,604 of JACWRQ010000267.1, read as the reverse complement.
GGTCGCGGTCCCACCTTTCAGGCCTACCAGCAATTGACCTATGAGGTGTGTCCACCGCTGTACAGTAAAGCTTGGAGGGGGGGGGGGGAGAGGCGCGCCTTTTGCCTAGCCTGACAGCCAACACCTCTACTCTCTCTTTTGTCTCCCTACCTCTTCTGCAACGGCTCCACGAACGCACCCCTTGGCTTGGAGACTTCAGAATCCCCCAACCTCGACTCTCGACAGTCTGGCGCCGGAGAGAGGTGCGCTGCCGACCACAGTCCCACAATAGCGACACTGGACCAGGCAGGCTCTGGACTTGGTTCCAGGATGGCCTCGGATCGTCGCTTCTCCTCCTCCTGCCCCTTCGGCCTGAGCCCCCTCCCCCTCGGCGATCGCAGACCTCAGAACCTTGCAGAGTTTATCCAGCGCGCTGATTTCGAGCGGGGTGGCTTCCGAAACATCACCGAGGAGGCCTTGCGCCAGGAAGTAGAGACCAACGGAGATGCGGTGGTCGTCGTCGACTCCAAGGAGGTTGATATGCTCGCTGGCAGGTCTGGAGATGACGAGGACGAAGGCCTCGACGAGGACGACTCCTCAGGCAAGTTAAAACCAGAAGAGTATCAGGCGGCCATCGTGGAGGTCATGGAACAAACTGAGTACGTGTCTTCCGTCTCCAACAGCTTGGGCGCTGAGGCGGCTGGGTGGCAGCTGCCAGGCCTTGCTTGTTATTAACCCTCGCCATAGAGTCGCAAAGCAGAGTGCCTCGTTAGCCTTCGAATTCATCTCCCTCCTGCTCTCCAAAGAAGACCCCGCCCAGGCCAGCATGTCTCTGTCCTCCGTCCTCCGAGATCTCGTCGGGGTTGGCTCCCTCGGCGTCGATAAGCTTGTCAGGTCAAACACCACCGAAGCCCGCCTGCAGGACCACAAGACCGTTGCGACTGGGTGGAAGCTGGGCGACATCGATAGGACCGTCGACTCGTTGCTCCAGTCCGCCTCTCGGCTCCAGAAGGAGATGGCCACCGAGGCCAAGTACTGGGAGCAGGTCCTCGCGGTCAGCGACAGGGGCTGGACGGTCACTCGTCTCCCGAAGGAGCCAGAGAACCTCGGCGTGAGATACGGCTTCTCCGAGTCTGCGCCCAACTTCCGAATGACAAGCCTGGCGCCCATGCGACGCGGTGAGGATGGAAACGTCGACCTAGACTGCGATAAGACACTCAGCCACTCGCAGAGGCTGCTCGTGACGCTCGAGAGGGACGGGGCGGTCGTGGGACGCTCTGCGCTCCCGAGCGCTCTGCTCCGGGGTGCGCCTCTCGAGGACAGGGTCCTGGATGCGCGCAATACCGTATTCGCGCAGGAGCTTTGGCACGAGCTGGACCGCGAGGGCCGTCTGTTCCCAGGCTACGGTGTGTGCATCGAAGACGATGTTCTCTCGTACACGTACAACACGACCTCGAGGATTGTTGTCCAGCTGCAGACCCTGCCGCAGAGCCCCGACGAAGAGCCAGCGCGCTCTCTACCCGAGGATCAACGTGCCGAGGCCCTCAGCGCAGCGCTACATCAGCTGCTCACCTTTGCGCATCGAGTGAACAACTCGAAACGCTCTCAAGTGAACCCCAAAAACCGGAAACAGACCGCTCAGGTGCAGCCGTATCAACTTGTGCGCCCATTGCTGGCCTATACCCAACACGAAGAGGCGGTCAAGGAGGTTACGCGATTCATCTCGGATCTGACGACCCTCCTGCAGTCCGCCGGCGTTGCCACGGCCATGTTCAAGCTGACCGAGCCGCCCATCGACCCGAGCTCCGCGGCCGCTCACAGCTCGCCGTCAGAGGCCCTCGTCAGGTCCCTCCTCCGGCCATTCGAGTGCCAATTCGAGCTGAATATCACGTCGGAGTCTAGGGTACGTATCCGCTGCCGGACGGCGATGCGGAGCTTTATCTTGACTACCTTCCACATCCAACCCCTCCCTCTCGCGTCAGGCGTGGTGAGCCCTCTGCAGAGACTGTATCCGCCAAGCGAGATCAGCAACAGCGAGGGCTACACCCTGCCTGACCTGAAGTACTACCTGCAGCAGGCCGTGTCCCGCGTTCTCATCGACCGTACCGCCGAGCTCGTGATCCCGCCCACCACCCCAGGGGACCCTCCGGCGGAAGGCGACTGGGAGTCCAGGTGGATCAAAAACTTCAGCGGCACAACCCTCCAGAATGCAGACGACGAGAGCGAGGGCATCCACATCGATGTGGTGGTCCCAAGGACGATGACTGGGGAGCAGCACCCCGAGCTACGCTTGCGAGGGCGCTGGCGTGCCGGCCTGACCGGCTCTGCGCAGCGAAGCTGGACATGGACCGTCGGTGATGCCCTTCAGGGGGGCGAACAGGAATCCCTGGAGCAGATCGTCAGGCGGGTGATCAGGGGAGAGGCGCAGCCCGCATCCTGAGCTCCTCGTCAGAGACAAACCGGTAGGTCTGACGCAAACTCGCGCATGGGGTTGTTTCTTTCCTACAGCCTGAGGGCTACGCCACGGTATATCTTGGTGGGCGTAGTTGATAAAAGCCCCCAGGAACTCACGCAAGCCACTAAGTCGAGGGAAGAAGAAGAAGAAAAAAAAAGGACAGCCAGGGTAGCGCCAATATCATATCCGCCAGTTCCAACAAGAAACCTTGCCTGGCCTGGGCCTCTTGACAGCTTGTGACATGGGGCTTTTCTTTAGGCCGCAAGAAGCGGGTACATAAACACCCCCCCCCCCCCAAAAAAAAAAACCAGGGCAATATGAGCTGAGCATGAATCTCTACCTGGACGCACTAGTGAAATGAGCTGAGCCCGTGAAATGAAGATGATGATATGTGTGGGCTGCTTCGTGGGACCCTCGTGGGGCCAGGGACCAGGCCTGTTTCTATCAACAGTAGTAGTAGCAACACCGTATCTTCTTGCAGTTCGGTTTGGTTTTCAGACAGAGACATCTCAAAAGAGATTGTGTAACGACTCCTTCATGATGCTCTGAGAGAAAACCTCTCTTGCGTGTAGCAGCAAAGCGCCAAAATATGCATGGTCTTTTGTTTTTTTCCCCCGTGGAGATCCTGCCGCTCGGATATCGGGAGGCTCCATGATGCCGAGGCAGCAGCTATCATTAAATATAATTAGTCAGTGTGGTCTTGCGACGCTGCCTAATAAACAAAAACTTCACCCTTAAGGAAGAAAAAAAAGTCCATATACAATCCATATCAATTGACTTCTCACAATCGGGCATTTTCTCCTGTGGCTCCGACTCCCTCACACCAGCAGACTCATCTGGCAATATCACGAGATATACATACACACGCAGACAAGGAAAGATCTCACCGCCCCCCCCCCCCCACGCAACCACGGAAAAAAAGATGCCGCCCAAATCTTCCTCCCGCACCACACCAGTCAAGGTGACGACCTTCCCTGTAGTCCGCCGCCACATCATCCCCTCAGCCATCTGCGTCTTGATCATGGTCCTCTCCTCCCGCCGCGACTTCATCCAGCCCGGCTCCCCGATCCACGACCACGTCCTCGCCCCGCTCGCCAGCCTCACCGGCACCACCCCCGCCAGCGTCAACGCCACCGCTGCCGTCGTGCAGACCTGGATCTTCCGGTTCTTTGTTGGCGTGCACGCGGCGGAGGTGCCGATCTTTGCCGCGACGAAGCTGCGGGCGCACGGCGTCGGCTTCCTGAGCGGGCTCTGGTGGAAGTGGGTGCTTGCGGTGTTTTGTGGGGGGAAGCTTACCTGGGATTTGTTTGGGGAGACGGTTAGGGATGCGAAGGCCAAGGGGAGGTAGGCCTGAGCGAAAGAGAGGGGGGAGGGGGAAGGGAGTCTGAATGGCGCATTGGTGGAAAGCTGGAGGGTGTTGTGGCGCCGTACAAGCAGACATCCACGAGAGGCAGGATTTCTTGATGGGGCTAGGGGTTGTCAGATGTGTTTTGGGGGGGAGGGGGTTTCTTGTGTGAGCTAGAAGATGATGCTATCCAGAGAAGTTGATCTCGCTGCCTTCTCGTAGTATGACCACCCTGATATCCACAGCTGCCACGTTGTCCCCAGAGGTTTTAAAGCGTCGTTGATAGGAATGTGAGAGGTCTATGTTGAAGATTGTTATCGACGCCACATAGCCATGAAATTGCAATCTCATGATGTCACACAGGAAGGGAGGGGGGGTTTCAAATACAAGATAGATTGATTTACTACTTGCACAGTATATGCGCATTGCAGTCAACAATACCAGTAGCCAGGGGTTCACCTCTCTTTTATCATTTATGGCGGAATTCACTCCTGCTTTTGGGAAAGGCAACTCACAATATCTATCCTCAAACCATCATTCTGCAGACCTACCAGGTTTGCAGAATTAAAAGTTGACATACACTCATGATCAGTAAACACAATTCCTCTGATGACCATGCTTTCCTTCTGCTAGCACCACCTCTGGCATGCAAACAAGCATGCTCTTGAAGTGATGACATGTCTGTTCCTCTTGCATAAGAACCAAGTACTTCATCTAACCAAGCTTGTATCTTGGTTGGGCTTCGACAGATTGTTCAAGCGCCTAAACCATGTGAGGCAAGTTGTGTTACCTTGGCCAAACCCATTGCCAGATTCGACCAGTAAGTAACATTTCTATTTTTACTGCAGAATACCACACTATTATATGACAACTTGTATAGACCATAATTACAATCCAGACAAAATGACTTCAGCATTGATGCATCTAGGTTATTGTCTCAAAAGATGCTGTGACCTTACCCAGGCCATGTTGATTCAAGCACAGCACATTCTTCTACCAGGGTAGAAAATGCCCAGGTGCCCCCATATCAATAGTGACTTACACCACACAGGTGTGCTACAGCCCTGCAGGCTGAGCCTCATCTCACTAAAACATGGATGCCTAACAAGGTTGGACGGCTGCGTTGACGTCAAAGGAGGTTTCATGGATTCGTTAACCCCGCCAGGTATTAATCATGAATTAGCTGTTCAAAGATGATCCCAAGTTTAGCACAGCAGCATGTTCTGCTATGCACTCCCTCCGGTCCATTGTCTCCGGCTCTCCTGGATGACAACACCAGCGAGCCAGCTTGGTAGAGGCTTGTGCTTCGAGACATCCAGCAAAGCTATTACTCTGAGCCCAGGATTGAAAATGTATATTAATCACAATGTCGTGTACCCTACACTGCTGCATGAAAAGGGGTCATTGTCGTCTCGTAACCAATCACGTCTTGATGCTTGTCTCCGTCGGTGGTGGTATCATAATTACCATGGTAGGTTTTATCAGCAGTGACGGGGGATGTTGTGTGGTATATAGCACATAATTAATACTCATTCCCATCCCAGAATTGGACGAAATGCAATCTCCGCCTCCGAGACTATCGGTTGAAGTGCAGGGCTGCGCCGACAGATCTGGCGGTGGGGAAAGGAAACTCTCCCAATAGGTGGGCCAGAAAAATTCCTGGCGTCGCCCCCCCCCCCCCCAAATGGGGTAAACAAGAAAAAAAAAACAAGATGGTCGTCACCAGGACAAGCAAAATTTAAATCATGGTAAACGCGTCGTGAAATGTCATCCAATGCCTTTGTTCTGGTTGCGCCGCGCGCTTGTGAGGGAACCAGGGGCCAAGGAGGGGGGGCAAAAAAAAAAACCTAAACAGGAAGAACTCAAGCTTGGCTCGGCAGAAAGCAGGTTTTTTTTTTGGTGGTTTTTTTTCGGTGGTTTTTTGTCTCTGGATCAGAGCGCAATGCAGTGCAGCCGCGCCAGGGTGGGCATGCGTCCGAACAAGCCATTGACCAACAATCAGATGCGTTGTGCCATGTTTAGTACCAGCGTATCGCAGGAATCTGAAGCAGAGCTGGGATGAGGTTGATCGGGCTGGACAGTGGGGATCGGAGGAGGGGAGGTTTTGAAAAAGGATGACATGCCCTTGAGGCAAGCGGTATGCTATGCCTGGATGGTGAGAAAAGGGAAAAAAGAAAGAGGGGGGGGGGGGCCAAGGGAAGGGAGAAGAAACGTCCTGTTTTACCTTCGCCGATCACGATAAGCACGTCGACATTTTTGGTGTTGTAGGCGTTGTGACTGCATGAGTGAAACTAAAACATGTTTGACCGGTGAGCTCAACGAGGCGGTTTTACACTTGATTATTTTCAGGGAGGCAGCGGTCAGACAGAGACATACAGAGTGGCTTAAATCGATTAATCCTCTCTCTTGCACATGCGCCCCCCCCCCTCCGGTGGGGGGAGAGGATCGTGCATGACACATTTGTTGACAGGCTCCCAGCAAAATTCCCGAAGGTCCGGGGAGGGAAAGCTAAGCAGCGTGGACGGAGCGTCGGGCTCCTCGCTTACATTACCCTAGCCAGAACTGAAGGGCTTTGAAGGAGGGCTTTGAAGGAGGGCTTTGAAGGATGGCCTTGCGAGATTGCTCACCGGGGAAAAGTTGAGCAGGTGTCGGATGCCGTGTACATGAGGTTGACTATGGCGGCAGCAGCAGCAGCAGCACACACGCAGTCAAAGTGTCAAAGTCTAATGTTCAATATAGTAAAACGTCGTTTGAATTGCTTGAAGTTGATGGTCTTCGAGTGACGGCTTGCCCGCGTTCACATTCTGTAGCCTGTTCGTTCCCTCTTGACAAGTAATGATAATTTGCCCAGCAAATAATTGTGACTGATGATGATGATGATGATGATGATGAGAATGAAAAGTTGTACAATCTGAAATCATCCAAGACAGCCGAATAGATGCAGTAAAGTATGCCTCTCTGCCGTTTCCCTTTTGGCCGCTAATACCTATCGCTCACACAAATAGCCGCCACTCAGAACGCCATGCTTGCTATAAAAAAAAAAGTGACACGAGAAATATAAATAAAACAAGGTTAAGGTTCAGACAAATTCTGGAAGAAAGGAAGAAGAAAAAAACCAGAAGATTAAAAAAAAAAAACAATAGCCATCGGGGCCTCAGCCAGGAGGACCGCGATGTTCAAGTGCATCCACCACTCAGATGTCAAAGGCATCATCGTCCTTTTGATAGATCTCAGTAGACTCTCCCCCAAAGAAAATGGCTCTCCTCTTCCATGGGCCTCGCGTGATGAAGTAGCCCGGGTCGTCAGGAGACGCGACCTGCGGTCTCGGGCGGGCACCGGCACCTGATGGGCTCTCCCACAGCTCATGGCTGCGCTGGACAGCATCGTCTTCGTCGGGGGTCTCGTCCTCGAACCAGGACTTATCCGAGTCCACACTTGATGCCGGTGAGGGCCATCCCTTGTCGTCGTCGTGGTGGTGGATGTCATGCCCGCCGCGCTGTGTGCTGCCGTTGTAGTGGTGGTCCCGCTCGACGATGCGGACGGCCTTGGCCTCTTCCAGGGAGAAGTCGAAGTCGTGATAGGCCTCGAGCGAGAGGCCCGAGTCGGAGTGGTGCAGCCGAGCTGGGCGGCGGGTGGTCTCGTGGCCCGCAAAGGACCGCTTGGGCCGCAGGACCTGCAGCGGCTGTCGCTCATGCAACCTGGCTGGGGGCTCCGGGCCCTGTGCCATGACGGGTGGGTTCAGCTTGAGCGGGTCCCATTCTATGGGCGGCCAGTGCTTCCGTGCTAGGCCGCTGTCTGATGATGATGGCCTCCTCGTGATGATGGGTATGCTGCCGCTGCGCTGCCGGCCGTGGTGGACTTGTTCGGACTGTTGGGCGTCGATCAGGTCCATGGGATGCACAATGCGCAGTTTCTTGTGGTGGTGGCTGCGAGAACGGGACAACATCCCGTGGCCCGTGTGGCCGACCATGATGAGGGATGGCTGGCTGGTGACGTGTGGAGCCTGTTGAGTGAATGTAGGGAGAGCCTCGTCGGTGGGGCTGATGTGACAGAGACAGACTCTTGTCTATTGTGTTGTGTGTGTGTGTGTGTGAATGTGTATGAATGAGAGAGAGAGAGTGAGTGTGTGTGAGAGAGAGAGACGGTGGGTATGTGTGCACGTCCGTCCGATCCAATGTTGCGTTGTCTTTTTAATATAACAGTCGCCAAGTAAAATGTGGCAACTTTATTGTACAAAGAGTGAGAGAGAGAGAGAGAAATTCCCAGGCAAGGATTGAACAGATGACAGGCTGGGAGGCCCGGGCGGGGGTGCGATCTTGATATATCTTTCTTCTCGAAAGCTTCCCGGCCAATCCGGGCTGTGTGCCTTGCATTCAGCGCACACTAAACTAAGTAAGCTGCACGCAATAACGCGAAGGATACTTCGCCAGATGTACTCATTTTTTTCTCTCTCTCTCTCTCTTCCCTTCCTTGCGAGTGACCTGCTGACACGAACCCAAAAAACTTGGTCCTCTAGTTGTAGATCGTTACAACGCACGAGTGTCGTCAGCCACACACCCCTCTTCTCATTGAACCGAACTAGCCGAAGAGCACCGCAAACCTGAACGCGTTACTGCACTCGTTGCTGTACACACCATCTCTTTCTCTTTTTTCTTTCTTCTGCTTCTCTTTTCTTTCTTCCTTGGTGGTGGTGGGGGTCTTGTCTCTCCCCCCCCCCCCTCTCCCCCCCCCGTCCGCGCCTCCTCCCCCTCCCCGTGGCGGTGCCGCTGTCTCTCCGCCCCACCACGTGCAAAAACGGGAAAAAACACCCCCCGACCCCCCCCCC